>NIPS01000043.1:2196207-2378097 GCA_002215975.1 Dryadomyces quercus-mongolicae
ATAGATCTCGAGATCGTGCCAATCCTCTAGGTTTGAGAGAAAAGCCTCCCAGCTACTGTAGAGGAGAGGGGTCTCCCTAGCATCTCTCTTCTTGCCATGCTTTATACAGGTTTTCTTCGTTGTACCGCTTATCGTCTTTTCGAACAAGGAAGTAGGCACCTCCCTATTGCATTTAGAGCAAAAGCGAAGGCTAGGAGCGTTGGAGGCGGCAGGATCGCCCGATGGCGCCGGAAAACCTAGTAAACAAGCACGAAAGTTAATAATCTAGAGCATCCAATGCATAAGGGATAGAACAAACTTACTTTGGTCCATTTGCAGGTCGAATCTGGAGAGAAAAAGCACGATGCATGGGATGCAGGGAGGGGGGGGTAGGGAGGGAGGTGGGGGATGCGGACAGAAAAACGGTGGGGATACGCGCGAGGCGCGAGGAAGTAAATAAAAAATAAAAAGGGATTAGTCAGTCAAGCTACGCGCCAACACGTGACTGGGCTGACGCGAAAAAAAATGTTAAAATTAGTCAAAATGATCACGTGCAGGTCACGGGATCGCAAAAAAATTTATGCAAGATTATGGGACAATCGTGCATTACGTACCAGTATTCATTCATTTGAAAGCTGCCCATCTTAGTCAGTTGCTCTTACACAATTGTGGGACCAAACAACCATGACGTCGGCGTCTCCAACCACAGCCCATACGTCGTAAGACATGATGAAGACGGGCATTGTCTGCCATTTCTGTTTTTTTTTCTGGGTTTTCTAGTTTTCTTGGTTTTCTCTCTTCTGCTCTTTATCCATTTTTACACTTTCCGATCTCTTCCATCGGCCATTCCATCTTTTGCAGCCATGAACTTTGCTAGTAGTAAGTTTTGGTCTTTTTTGGCCCTTTCGAGGTTTCTCGTTGCTGACCTGTAGTCAATCCGTTTGCCTACCGCGAGGCCCGCTCGCGCCGCGAGCTCGCCTCGTACCGCGTGCTGACGCTGGCCAGCTGGGCCCTGGCCATGGCCTTGTCCATCTACTACTCGGTGCGCGGGCCCGGCGACGGTCACGGCCGCCGCATTGCCGATCAGAATCGCGAGCATCCGACCGGTTTCACGCTCAACATGGTGATAGTGTATATTTACTGGTGCGTACGGAGAGAAAAGGCGTCGTGGAGCACAGTCTGACAGTCTAAACCCCCAGGATCCTCCTCTTCATGAACCAGGCCGCCTACGTCAACCGCCTCTTTTCGTCCACCGTTGACACCGCCGTCGTCGCCGTCGCCGTCGGCTCCCACTTCATCACGCACAACATTTTGCACTCCGCCTTTGTGCTGCTCTTTGTCACTGGCCATTTCGTCTGGGCCGAGGTCGTGCTGATCATCAACTTCTTCAACCTCTCGGCCCTCAGCGTCCTGCACCCCCTGGCGTCGCACCCGCTGGCCCTCGTGCACGAGCCGACCGTGTCGGGCCCGCTGGCCTGGACGTACGTGGCGCTCTTCTGGAACGGCGCCATGGCCGTGCCGCACGCCCACAGCGAAGTGGCCCGCGTGCTGGCCAACGTCTTTGTGTGGTCCTTCCTCGGCTACGGTCTCCTGTTTGTCCTGCGGGGCGACGTGTCCATGAGCCTGAATCTGTCCATCCTGACGGCCGCCCTCGGTGTCGGCCAGTTCCTCGTGCAGACCATTGCCTTGCAGTGGATCTTTGCGTTTACCATCATGGCCCTGCTCTTCGTGGCCACCTGCATCTTCGCCGTGCCTCAGTGGATCGGCGTCCGGGACGATGCCGTCCTGGCGGCCGCGGCCGTCGAGGATGCCGAGAACGCCGAACGCTCGCCCCTGCTGGACGAGTAAGCGGAGCTGTTCGAGAAGGAGTGAAGGTGCCTGGGGGTGACGAGAGAGAAGAAAGCTGTGTGTCTGTGTGGAGGAAGAGCCCAGTAAGTAATATGACGAGGCATGGGACGGGCACCGCAAGAAACATGCATGAAAGGATATTTTGAAATCTCCGGGAATTGGGTCAAATTGTATCCGAGAACATGAAATGGAATACAGAAGCACTTTTTGGTATCTTTTAAGCAATATACACAAATTTGCCTGGACTGCTCTCATGTGGTTGTGTGCTTATTAATCGCGTCACGTGGACAGTGCATCGCCAAAACCCCCAACCTAGGACCTCTTCTTGCAACTTACCCCCCCTGTATATCCCTGCCACCACGTAATGGCCGGCTCGCTATGGCCTCGCCGTCTTTCCGTGGTGCTGCTGCTTCTGCTGCTTCCGCGGTGAATCAGTCTTCTTCCGCCGCAATCCGCCGCTTCGCCCTGCCAGGGCTCCATGTCGGCACCGACATCTGCCAGGTCTCGCGCATCTATGCCATTCTGGCAGGACCAGGCGGTACTGCCGCCTCGCATGCACAGTCACCCACGAGGGCTGCCCGGTTTGTGCGCCGCATCTTGACACCGCAGGAACTGCCAGGCCCGGGTCAAGCAGAGCTGCCGGCCTCCCTCCCTCCTCGGCCAACCTCTGCCCAATTGTTGGTGTGGCTGCTGGCTGGAAACGGCAGTGGTGGAAAAGAGAGCAGCACTGCCACGGCCACAGGCGTCTTTACTCCTCCTGACTCTCCGCTATGGAAGGCCGCTCAGTTCTTGGCCGGAAGGCAGGCCGACCTCTCCCCCAACGTTCTTTTTCTGTTCTCCTCCTCTAACAACTCAGATTTGCCGCCAAAGAAGCAGCCATCAAGGCACACCCCCATCTGGACTTGAGTTTCCACCAAGTCCGTATCGTTCGAGCCCGTGATGACCCCAATAATGGCAGTGGGCCACCCATGGCCCTCGTACAGGTTCCGGGCGCAGAAGGGCAGCAGCAATCCATTGAACAGGAAGCCTTATTAAGCATCAGCCACGATGGAGACTATGCAACGGCCGTTTGTTTGGGTTTCCAAAGTTCATAGGAGTAGGAGGCGCCGATGGGATGAGTTGTCCGTCCGGGTTACTTTTTTTGTTAATTTCTGTAATTTACAAAACTATTTGCTGGAACGGCGAATGGTGCAAAGGTGTTAAGTGGAAAGATTTGGTATCTTACGGAGGAGTTATTTACTACAAGATACTAAAAAAATATCGAATTAAAAAAAAAAAAAAAAAAAAAGACGTACAGCAGCGGGTATTCGCTGGTCGTCACCGACCCAACTACTAATCCGCCGATTACTGGTTTAACTAGGGGAGAGCGGACGGGATCCCGTGCTTTCCAGTATCTATGGCCGTACGTGACAGGTACACGGTAAGTAGATATTATATAGGCTGAGTTGTAAGGAACCAACAAATACGAAGCACATGCTCTCCTGTCTTCGTTGTGAAGAAAGATTGGCAGCAGAGATCCGGTATATAATCTGAAATTCTATACCGAAAATGATTATAATAAAGCCAAATGTTACTACTCGTTCTCTGGGATATCTCTGGTTTCCTCCTCTTCAAACATTCCAAGATCATGTGTTCATGTGAACTCTTCATCGTGCAACGCCCTCAACCGCCCGGTGCGATGTGGCGAGTTCCCGTTGTCCCCAAAAAACACTCCAAGACAGAATTAAAGAATTAAGAAATGGTAAGGAACGGTATACAAAAGAAAAGACAGATGGGGCAAGACAAAGCAGACGGCCCCATTTAGCAAATCACTTTTTTGTCTAGTAAGGGATCTTCTCCTCCCACACAGGCGGCCGCGAGACCGCCTCGTCCCAAACAATCTTGTTCTTCTCGTCCAGGGTGCAGCTATCGTCTGTCATCTCAATGACAGGGACGGTATGCGCCACCTCCTGCTTCGAGATGCCTGCCTCATCCTGGGGAATCCAGAGGATTGGGGCCTCGGCAGTGACAGATGGGGGAAGGTACGCGTTCCGCGTCACTTCAGGCGTGTAGATCTGGTCAAAATTCATGCCGCCATCGTTCTGAGGAACAATCTGGCGCATCTTCTCGTAGTTGTCATAGGCCCATGGCTTAAAGAAACGCACCAGGATGTTGCCCGACTTCGGCGCATCGGTGAGGCCAATGGGTGAAATGTCGTTGGCAGCACCCTTGTACTTCTCCTGCGCGGCCGTGGACGTGGTCCCGGTGCTGCTATCGGTGGTGCTGTTCTTGGTCACGGTGGCAGCCTCAACGTCACCGTTACGGTATGCCTCCTCAGACAACAGGCTCTGCGGCATGTTGTACAGCAGGGGGTCAATGGCCTTGTTCATGCTCATGTGGAAGAGAATGGTGAAGATGAGGTAGGCAACCATCAAACCGAGCTGGATATAGGCCTTGCTAGCACCGAAAAGACCAATCAGGCAAATCTCGCCGAGGTAGACGCCAGTGGTCAGCTGCTTCATGGCACGCGGGTAGATGAGACCGCGCGTATCCAGAGTGGTGTTCTGGACGAACAGCACATTGTACCGCCAGGCGAGGTAGAACATGGTCATGCCCAGGCAAGCCCAGCCGAGGACCAGGGGAGCAATTCCCGCGTAGGTAATGGCGATGACAGCAATGTTGGTGTAGACGGGCATGGTGCTGCCCCACGAGATGGCGCTGAGGCTGGTCCACTTCTGGAAGAGCGAACGCGGCGTGCCCGCGAGATACTTGTATAAGAGCGAGAAGATGACGAGGCCGACAACCTGGGCGATGACACCAGATGCCACACCCAGACCCTGAACGATGAAGTAGGACATGTAGTAGTTGGAAGCCTTGGGCAGGTTGGAGGCCAATAACGTGGTGACGCTCGACGGGTTATCGACGATTTGCTTGGCAACAGCCGATGCGGACGAGGACACGGTAGAGACCAAAAAGACCTGGATGACCTGGAAGCAGAAGTAGGCGTTCTGCGTGAACAGCTCGATGCGCGAGTAGGACGGTTCACCAGAGAGCTTAGCACACACTGCGAGGGTTGTTAGTAAATCAACGAATTCTTCCGAGAAGTGCTCCAATACTCACAGCGCATAATGATGGGCACCAAAGACATCAGGATGGACAGAGCCACAGAGGGCAGCAGTCCCTCGATGAGGCCCATGACGACTTGGGGAACCTTCGTCAACCAGGTCAGGAAGGAGATGGACTCAAGGTAGGTGACGTTGCTGATGACACCGACGACGGCAACGGGAATGGCCCAGAAGATGATCAGCGCAGTAACAAAGGCAATGACCGCATAACGGCTGACGACACGGCGCCACCAGGGCATCTTCAGAGAGGACCAGACAACATCTTCGGGAGTGATGCCAATGTAGCTCTTCATCTGCAGGCTCTGGTGGAAGGAGATGGACTGGTAGGCGTTCTCGGCGTCGTTCTGGGTGTTGAATTCAACAAAGATGGCGGGGATGGTGTCGGTCTTTCCATCAAGGTACTCCTGCTGACCCTTCTGGACCTCGGGGGAAAGGCGGCGCAGCTCGTCACGGCACCAGTTGATGGAATCAACCTTCTGGCCCACGAGACCAAGGAGACCGGTGCGGTGGGTAGGGCGTTTCTTCTCGGGGAGCCAGCGAGCAGCAACGCTGCCAGACTTGTCGTCAAAGGTGGACTGGCCGTTGGGCTTCTCGGCGATGGATGAGGTGTCCTTCTTGAGAGCCTTGAGGCGCTCCTTGTTGGCGTTCTTGATCAGCTTAACCTCAGACTTCTCGAGACGCATGGCATCCTTGTCGCGCTCCTCGACGAGCTTTTCGAGGTCGTCAGTGTTGCGGAGGATCCAGACCTGGCGCACGGTCTCGCCGAACATCTTGCGGACACGTGCCTCGTTACGCAGAGACTCGGGCACGTAGGTGAAGAGGACGGTGCGGGAAGACAGGCGCTGGGAGTAGACAGGGCTCAGGAGGTATGCCTGGCGCAGGTTGACGTAGTAGATGCACTCGCGGAAGACCATGTACATGACGAAGCCAAAGTAGATCCAGGCCATGAACAGATGGGCGAAGTAGCGGCATCGCTTCTTGAAGGTAGAGTTGTCGACGTTGGCATACGACAAAAGGTTGAGCTGAGTCTGGGTGCCGCCACCGGTGGCATTGACGGGGAAGAGGACGGGCCAAGTGATGACGCAGCCGAAGAAGGTGATGGCGATGGTGATGCGCAGGAAGCGCAGGAAGAGGAAGGAGTCCAGCGACTGGTGCTGGAGGGCGTAAACATCGGGAATCTTCCAAAAGGCCCCAAACCAATTCAGGAGTCCATTCGGCAATTCTGGCGTGCGATCACTCTCCTTGATCGTGCCAAGGTACGTGCGTGGCGCGTACCAACGGCGGAATTTGGTACGGAGACACAGGAAGAGTAAGAAGTAGACACCTGCAGCGATGGCCACGGGAGCCAAGGTCATGTACAGACCTGGAGGTCAGTATGAGGCACACTGAGAGCAAGCAAGAACAGCATGAACAGCAAGAACAGGAGGTAGTGAATATTTACCTTGGATAGACCCGGCCGGGTTAGTGGTAGTGCTGCTCATGGTGGCGGCTTCACCAGATCTTGTCTGGGTAGGTGTGGCTGAAGCAAAAAGAAAAGGTCGAGGTAGCCTCGAAACGAAGTCGTGATGTAGACCGCAAGATGAAAAAAAAAAGAGAAGAAAAACAAAGGGGAGGAAGGAGGTGAAATAGAATACAGGGGTTAAGACCAGTTTAGTCTTAAATCAAGTCTTGGCTGCTTGTATTTCCAAATATGGGCCTAAGAGAGCCGATCAAATGGAAAAAATACGAGTAGGGCGAAAGAAAAAGGAAATCAGTTGGAGGAAAAAAAGGGCAAACAAGGGAGGCATGGAGGGAGTGGGTACGGAGTATAGCGTACAGGGTAGGCCGCAGACGGGGAAATAGGTTGTGTAAGAGGATCGTAGGATCTCTGAATCGAGAAGCAGGCGGGGTATTTAATGATAAAAGCCTTTTGATTTGTCAATGGACACCTGAAGAGGCCCTAGAAATTGGTACGAATACGTGGCGGACAGTTCCATGTGGCTCTGGGGGCGGTGGGCGGTGGGCTTGTGGGCTGTGGGCGGCGGTGTATGAGACCCCGTAACGCAATGCAGGACGGCCAGAATAGATCTGGGTTGTTGTTGAAGCAGCTGCAATGGAATGAATCTGCGAAAATGTGGAGCTGTCTTGGGAAGGTCTTTGGGAGGTCTCCCTAAGTAACTGGTACGTGCCGTCATGTCGCTGCGGGACCCGCTTTCGTCTCAACAATGTGATCCGTGCGCTGGCTTGATGCCCTACAGCACGGCTCAAAAGGAAGCCGCGAGATGTGGGAAACTGCGAGTCATGGGGTCTGAGGAGGAAGCTTCGATACACGATGCGAATAAATGAGAAAGAACGATGGACGATGGGCGATGGGTGATGGGTGACAGACTACAGAGCCCCTATTCTGAGAAGGTCACAAGGAAAGAGCTCGGCAAATTGCAGTGCTGCGCTTGCATACGTACTCGTAATCTTTTGCGCCTGTCCTCTGTATGGGATGCTGGTCGCGCCTGCCAATGCATTTTCAAGCTAGCGCGCGCCTGGCGATTTTAACTGGCAGGCGCGATCGCCGACGCTACGGGTCCATTTCAGCTCGACGGGACACCCATGTCATCGAGCTGGGTCCTGAATAAGAACAAGGCCATACAAAACAACACACCCGAAGGTCGCTGGGCTGCTTAGCTCAGTACTGCTACATGAACCAATGTCCCATAGTGGAGTTCACGTGCCGCGTCTGCGCGATACGCAGAGGAAAACATGCGACATCTCTGCAGGTTGTGGCTGCCGCCACGCTACACGGGAGCACAGCGCATGAAATGCAAGGTTCCATTTCTTCGTATCGAGCTGGGCAAACAGGGAAAGACGAATAAAGAACAAGGTTTTGATCGTCTACAAGTAGACGTCTGATCGTGGCAGCCACATTGTGAATTTTCCAGACGGTCTAATGCAACGTATCTACGACGTAATGTTTTTTTTTGAACTATGACGCAACCGGGCTTTTTCTTTCTTTGAACGCGGATCCCAGTCAAGCTGAGCCGTGGGAAAGTCTGTGCGCTAGCAACAACAAGCAATGGTACTCGTAGTGATCAGCACCGGAAGATAGCGCTTGGGAGAGCTACTCTACAAGCAAATTACAGTGGAGTTTGTTTCCGGAGGTAATTTCAGAGTTTTCGGCGAGTGCTTACGTATCCGGGGCCGTTTCGCCGGGATTGAATGAAGGGGAAACGGCTGGTCGAAAAAGACTGCCGTGCAGACATGGGTCCGAGAACCTGGTTTGTCCATACGAGCCAGCTGTGGCATGTCGTGCCGTTTTCGTTGGTTACATTACAAGGTATGGATTGCTGTATTCCGCTGTTGTGGGGCACTGCATTCCAGAGCAGAGGAATGGCCAGCGCTAAGTCGATAGGTATTGTCGATAGGTATTCGACAAGCGCATCTGACGCGTCCAGCGTTCAGTGTATTCGTATCTTACCCGTACTTGGGTCAATCAGAAGGCCAGAGTACGGAGTGGGAGTACGATCGTCGGAACTGCTACAAACCTGTTTCATTGTGGCCTGCTGCAGACAGCTGAAGGCTGTTTTGGGTGGGCAACGGCCGATTTGAATGAGAAGATCGGCAGAGCAGGAAAAAAAAATGGAAAGCGGAAAACATGCCGTGCACAAAGGATCTCACAGAGTACAGAGAATCCTCCAATTGCACGTGACCATATGTGTGCCGAAAAGGGAAAACCCAGTCAGTCGGTTCACAGACAGCCTAAGCAAGGGAGACCATGTCCCGCACAGGGGAGGCTTGAAGGATTTCCGCTGGTGAGCTTCCGCATGCAGCACTAACAGCAAATAATGCAGACTACTCCGTACAAAGCAAAATTCTTCTTTGCCTTTTTTTTCGCTTGCGCCGAGGAAGATGGCCTAGCAACGCAGCGCCACGCCGTTCAGCTTCACATGCTTGACGATCGGCTGCATGACTAGATTCTTTTTTTTCTGCAACAGTTTCGCCACTTGACGTAGTCGTGGAACGGCCAAGCCCAAGCCGTTTGCTGAGACAGCACAACGACATGACGTACTCCGTACTTGTTATCTTTCTGGTCGTTGCATCTCCGTTGGACAATATCGTCACGTGATATCGTGGGTTACCTCCGAACGACTCCATGCTGTCAAAGTCGTGATGGGACAAGCAGTGTGGTGCCAGGGGCTCGATGTAGATGCTGTCAGACAAAGAGTGCTGCCGTTTTGGGTGTTGTGATCGCCCTTGGGAGCAGCCAACAGCAGAGAAAATACAGCAAATGACCGCAAACATCCAAGTGTCGAAACAAAGAAGAATCAGATAGAAAGCCATAAAGTGAGAGGGATAGACAGGAAAAGGAGAGAGTAGATATAATTGCAATCATCTGTTCCAGTTCAGATTCTCGTTACATCCAAGAGGTGATTTTTGTGTCCTTCAGCCCACTCCATCATGTCTCACACGGTCGCCCACGACACTGATGCCAACGCGCATCGCCGCGGATACCTCCCCAGCACCGACTACTCGCTGCCGCACCTGTCGCCCTTCTCGCGCGCGCATCCTGACGATGCCCATCGCCTGCGCCATGCCAGCTGCGGCTACTTGTCGACGCCGGGCGTGCCGCCCACGCTGCTGGCCCTCAAGCAGCACGCGCAGTCGTTGTGCTGGCTCCTCTCCATGTTGGAGCCGCATCCCCCAGAGAGCGTGGCCGTAGACAATCCTCTGCACACGGCGGGTCATCCCCCGGCCAGCGCCGGTGCGGCTACAGTCAACCCCTTTGACTGGTTCGCCGACCTCAACACGCCCTACACAAATGACGACCCTGACCATCACCGGCCGCTGTTCGACCTCGTCAACGAGGTACAGGCGCGCCATGAGCTGCTCGGCACAACCTTCCACTGCCCGCTGGAGACACAGCGAGCACGCGGGTCGGCCCCGTACCAGTTCGCCGGGGATGGCCACGGCGGTGGTGCCGACGGGGTTTCCGGCGATGGAGATGAGAACGACAAGCTCGAAGAATACTACCTCCGCCATCCCTATTCCAGTCACCACAACCTCCTCATGCATGCCAACCTCTGTCTCGAACGCCTCGATCATGACTACAGCCGCACAGGTGGTCTGCTGTCCGTCCTGCCGACGGCCCTGGCGCGACCGACCAACGACAACGAAGATCCTGTCATCACGCAGGCCCGTCTGAAGGAGGAAGAGGCTGCCCGCAATAGCCTCGTCGGACAGTGGCTCACATTCACGCAGCAGCTTGTCGGCCGCATGCACGAGCTTGAAATTGCCTACGGCAACGCTCTGACGGCTCTGAGCGGCGAGGCTGAAGTGCCGCTGGCCTTGGCTCGACAAACTGCAGCAGCAGCAGCTCCTGTCAATGTCAACGCCAACGCCAATGGAAATGCCCTCGTGCCGCCTTCGCTCGCCTCCCTCAGCCTCGCCACGCAGGACCACTGGATTCTGACCAACGCCGGCGACGATGTCTGGACGCTCCTGCATGCCATGTTGGACCAAGAGGGCCATGCCGAAGATACGCGGGCAGCGACCTGGCGCCAACAGGGCGTGCTAGGCACACGCACCGTCATCGGTGACCGGCTGGTGTATGTGGACGTCAATACACGGTACTACCGTGTTGACAGAGCCGTTGCGCCCCCTGCGGCCGGGACTTCCGGAGTTGCCACTGCCGGAGCTGCCGGGGCAGCCGCTGCTGCTGGCAACGTCCGTGGCCCTCTGTTTGTGTGTCCGGCCTGGGAGAGACACCCGGGGGTCCAGGTCACGGCAGACCTCGAACGCCAGCCCACAGTGGTCCTGGTACCCTATTCAGCGGCCCCTGCAGCTCCAGCCCCTCCTGGAGCGGCCCCTGTCCCAGGACCCGCAGCCGCAGCTGACGTCTCCGCTGATCCTATCCGTGCAGCCACGGCTCTCGAGCACCGCTACGACGAGCGTCTGCGCGAGGCCGGCCAATCTGCCTTTGACAACGTGCGCCTGGCCAAGCAGCTGCGTCTGTTGCGCAGTACACATCTGCGGCTGCAGGCCCAAGCTGAAAAACTGCAGGAGACCAACGACAAACTGCGAGATGCGCTGGAGGAGGCGCAGCAGCAGCAGCAGCAGCAGCAGGAAGCAAACGACGCGGACCATGGCAACGACGGTGCCGACGGGAACTAACCCATGGAAATTGAGATGACGAAAGCCGGCAGCGAAAGCTGACCGCGAAATGGCGCTCGGTTGCTTTTTCGGCCGGAAACGAAAGAGGAAAAACGAAAGGAAAAGAAGAAAGAAAAAAAAAGGACGCCGATCCGATATTATTGCGCTGACCTCTCTTTTTCCGTTTCTGGTTCCTGTCTGATTATTGGATCTCTAGCCCCTGAATGCCCATCACATTCTACTTTCTGGTTCCCATTTGCTCATCTCCTTTCTGTTGTCTCAGCCGTCATACGGCATACGCCGAATTTCTGTATGAGTCGTTATGTATTTCTGCGCCTGCAAAGATAGCTGTACTTGCCTTCCTATGCCAAGATACACTCGTATCTTTGGAATCCCAAGCTTTTTCGGATTTTGTTTGTGGAACTGTATCATTGCTGCGCACGCTGTGTTGTATCCGTCCGTAGGCCGTCCGGCTCTTTTCATTGGCCAGTGGCCCCACTCGGTCTGGTGTTGCCACGACAACGCTCATCAAAACAAACGCCGACGACATCCAGACCACAACAGCCAAGCCGGCCGGCGCCCCACTCTCCCACGCAGCCACCCTGTACGGAGGATGTGATGGTCTGTGTGTGAGAGTGCATGTGGAGGAGCAGGGTCCGTGGCCTATGGCGCTACCGATGGCCGATCGGAAGGCCTGGTCAGATGCAGCAGGGAAGGGAGAATGGCACCAACGACACCCCCCTGGTAACAACAGTAAGCCTTCCTTCCCCGAGGAACGATATGGAGCAATACTCGTAGTGGCATGTAAGGCGGGATCAAGTTGTCCTCTCATTTTGTTGTTTCTTTTTTTTTCAGCACCAACTCCTTCGTCCTTTCTTACTCCTATTCTTCTTCATACGAGTTCTCTTCAGAAGGCAAATCCGTCTTACCTGTGTCTGTTTCTTGTTTTTTTGACGACTAACACAGTCAACGAGCACTTCTGCAGAAGCCCCAGCTGTCTGTAGCTTCGCTTTACGGGGCCCTGCGGTTCGAAGGCCGAGAGCAACGGGAAAGGGAAGCCTTACATCCGGTGGAGAACAACACTCCATGGCAAGCTTCCATTGACGTGGCTAGTCTTCTCGACATACTGCCAACTGCCTCTCCCAGATATCGACTCACAACTCTCGACTCTCGATTCCCAAAATCCCTCCACATGGCTGCATCTGTGTGCCGTCTGCGGCCAGACGGCCGCCCTGCAGTCTCCCGAAAACAAACCTCCCGGCGCAAACATCGTTTGCGATCACGACAGCCACCACCCGTCCTCGCCTTCTTCTCTTCCTTGCCGCTGGCCGTATTGGTCCGTGGCGCCTCAGCCGCTTCTTCGTCTCCTTCCGTCTACCCATATGTGCCGACATCGCTGCTTGTCGCAAGCAACGGCTCGTCAACCGCCCTCAATGCCAGCGTCGTCTACATCTTCACCACCGACGACTCGGGTCGCGTCGACCTGCTCTCCCTCAATGTCTCGGCCACCTCGTCAACCAGTGACCTCAAGACCATCACAGAGGGCGTGCCCTTCCTGGCAGACGACGGCCAGGCCAGCACGACAACTGCCTTTGTACCGTTTCTCCAGCTCGATGGATCCATCCTCGTGATGGCCGGTGACTGCGCGTCCAGCGGCAATACTTCTTCTATGGCGTGGACTATTGCGCCCGCCGACGCCTCCTCCTCGTGGACAAGCACCAACATCACCCAGAGCGACTCCCTCGACGTCTCTGTGCCGTGGTTTCTGGGCGGCAGCGTGGCCTTCTCGTCGCAGATCTTGCCCACCCAGTCCGACCCCATCTTTTATGTCTATGGCGGCATGTGTCCCGACTCGGCCTCGTCGACTTCGGCCGACTGGCAGGCCAATGCGACTTACACCAACGATATGCTGCGAATGGTCAACAGAAGCACCTCATCCTCTTCATCGCCCGTCTTCTCTGCCGCCGCCGTCTCCGACAAAGGCCCACCGGTTGCCGAAGCCGGCTTTTCGATGACGCCCTTGTCCGCATCGCTGACGAATCATTCCAGCGGTGTGGTCACGCAGGAGATTAGCAGTGTCTTGCTCGGTGGCCATACGAGCGCAGCATTTGTCAATATGAGCACGGCAGCCGTATGGAGTCTGCCCGAAGCGGCCTGGTCTTATGTGACGATTTCCACCAACACCTCGTCGACATCCAGTGCACCTGACAGTCGTTCGGGCCACACGGCCGTGATGAATGAGGACGGCAATGCCATCATTGTGCTAGGCGGCTGGGTCGGCGACATGAGCCAGGCGGCTGACCCACAGCTCGTGGTGCTGGAACTGGGCACCGGCTATGGCGACTGGCAATGGACCGTCCCTTCGGGCCAGCCATCGACGGCCATGTACGGGCACGGAGCTGCACTGCTGCCGGGGAATGTCATGATGGTTTATGGGGGGTACAACATCAGTGACGACAGCAGCGGCAGCGGCAGCGGCACCTCATCGAAGCTCATAAGAAGAGACAGCAGCAGTCTGTCCTTTTTGAATCTTACAAGTCTCGCGTGGACGCAAGACTACACCAATCCATCCTACCAATCAATATCTGCATCCTCCTCCTCTTCTTCTTCCTCCTCTTCCCAATCATCCACCAAAATTGGTCTCGGTGTTGGTCTCGGCGTCGGCCTGGCGCTGCTCTTTTGTGGACTGTTTTTCTGCTGCCGCGTGTGTTGGCGACGACGCCAGAAGCGAAAACAACGCAACGATACCGTCAAGGCACTCGCACAAGACGGCACCATTTTCATCGCCGGCCATGACGAGGTCCTCGACGTGGGCGAACATGCCAACCTGCCATCGCATTGGAGAGCAAATTATATGGGTGGTCATGACCCATACCATTATGTAGGAACCGGTGTCGACTGTGTCGACGGTGGACGGCGGTCGCTGGGATATGAGTCGTTGCGTGGATATCGAAGAAGCCATGATTATCTGGAGAGTGGCATGCTTGGCGACGGCGACTCGGACATGGCGTATTCTGAAAATATCACTTATGGCGACTACAGTTCGATTGCCCACAAGCCGACTCGACAAACAGCTCGCGGCCTCTACCAGCCAACGACTATTGCCGATTATGAGCAGGCGAACAGCATAGCGGCTGGATCCAGTACGGCGGCTGGAGGTGCAGCGGCAGCAGCAGCAGTTGGTGCGAGCGGCATCCATCCCATCTACGAGGCAGACGAGGAGGAAGAAGGACTGGCCACAGGCCCAGACCGGCGTTCCCGTGTTTCTGGTGTTTCTGGTGCCACCGGTCCTGTCGTGCCTATGCTACCGCCCAATACGTCCTCTGGACGGTCCGTAAGTCCAGAAACGGCCGAGTCAGGCGAAACTGCCGAGACAGTCAGCTTGATGGACCCCTTTGCGACACCGGTGGTCGCGGCACGCGGAGAGTTTGGGACGCCGAACTCGAGACACACCGTACAGTTGGATCCTTTTGTACACGACACGCCCAGTCCGAATGTCAGCAAGAGCGTTGGATCAGGCAATGCCAGCACCAGCGGCGGCGGCCCTACTCCAGTGGGCCAAGACCGAGATGTACAGGAGTGGGTGGCCGGCTTGGAGATTGAAGATCTGCTGTTTGCGCCTCCAGTTGCGGGAGCTGCTGCTGCTGTTGCCTCGTCCGTCTCGCCAGCACCCAGTGCCATTCTCCCACTTCAGCAACGCGGTCGACTGTCGCCTGTTCGCCCAGTAAGCAACCAGTCGCGCAGCAACAACAGCAGTCCGACGCGTGGTAGTTTCTTTGGAGCTGCCGTGGCCGCAGCAGGCGTGGCTGGCTGGGGACTGTCGGACGACGAGGCACGTACCGGCAGCAACCTGTCTGACCGCAGTGCCTTCAGCTTCATGACCCGCAGCGCCAGTTCTCTGTCACGCATGGGCGCACCTTATATGCCGCTGAGCCGCGAAGAGACGGCGGGACGAGGCGGCAGCAGTTCGGGTGTCAGCGACACGACCGGTCAGTCATATAGCACAGCCATGACGGGGTTCCATGCTCTGCGGACTGAAGGGCCGAATCTTCTGTATGGCAAGGCGGGTCCAAGCGGAGGCGGAGGCGGAGGCGGCAGCCTGCGGGTTCCTGGAGGACCATCTGCCGGCCTGACTTTGGCACCTCCACCGCCAACCTTTGCACCGGCTCCGTCGCCAGGACCCAACGAGTACGGCGGTGCTGCTGCTGTGTTAAGGCCTGATATGCTCGCCGCACAACAGCAACAAGGCGGATACGCTGAGCCGATCAGCCAGGCGCCTGACGACGAGAACACGGCGCTGACGGGGTCGCCGAGCAAGTCCCGACGGCGGCGGAGCGTTCTAGGCAACTTTTTCCGCATGTTTAGTGGGAATGTGCCACCCGCCTATGCAGCAACAGCTTCCGATGAGCCTGCTATGATCTCAGGGAGCAGCAGTGCCCAGCCGCCGATGGTGGACATTCGGGACCGTGCCCACGCGACTCTGTTGCGGCGCAAGCAAGGCCGTTCGGACTGGGAGGCTGACGACAGGCGGGACGAGGAAAACACGGCCGTCGGTGGGCTGATGGGACGGAGCATGGGCACCATGGCCATGGTGAGTGCCGGAGAAGCCAGCACGGCGACGGCCAAGGCCAAAACGAAAACGAAAACCTCGGGATCTGGTTCTGTGCCGGCCACATCGGGCGTGCCGGCGAGTGGCAGTGTGGCAGCCGGACGGCGCGACGGCAGCGGCAAGTCGGAAGACTGGGATGTCGAAAACGCGGCACAGATGCGGTCAGTGCAGGTCATGTTTACGGTGCCTCGAAGTGTACAGCTGCGGGTGGTGAATGCCGAAGTGGTGGCCGATGTGGATGACGACGACGAGAAGAGCAAAAATAAGCCCAGCGAGGCAGCTGCTCTGGGGCCTCTGCGGCTGGTACAGTCGCCCGAAGAGATGCGCAAGATCCAGGAAGCACAGCTCCGCGACATGGAAGAGACCCTGGCCGAGTCACGGCGGATCCTGGCTGAAAGTCAGTTGCCGTCGTGGGTATTGGAAGAGCTGGAAAAGGAAGATCGCGAAAAGGAAGAGGCGCAAAAGGCAGGCGAAGGCAGTTCAGAGGTCAAAGAGACCAAGGAGGCCAAAGAGGCCAAAGAGGGAGGCCAACCGGCGACGGGAAGTCGAAAGGGCAAGGAAGCCGAAGGCCGTCGCCTCCAAGACGACATGCAGTTTGTCAACCCCGAAGACGTGCCGAAGCCGCTGCAGCCACTGCGGTCCAACCCACCCAACCTGCAGACTCTGCGGCCGAGAATGTCGGCACCGTTGCTGGAACCCCCCAAGACGCCTCCGCCGTCGAAGACGCTCCAGGCTAGAAAGTCGGCGTCATCTCTCCACTCCACCCTGGCGCCGCCCTCGCCGGCCACGCCAGGGACGGCGGCTGCTGCCAAGCGAAAGTCTGGGTTTGTGCTGGATATGGTGGAGCAGATTGAGAGTTCGTCGTCTGCCGGATCGAGGCCGAGCTCGCGGGCAGCCTCTCCAGTAAAAGGGATGCGGGACTGAGTTGTAAGTATACGGTGCATGGCGTATAGAATTTTGGATAGCAGGATTTCCGAGATCTAGGAGCGATTGTTTTGTATAGTAGTGTTTGGAATATTGATAATTATTATGACAAGTGTTTGTGGCGATGTTCCATGTAGTATTGTAATGTGTTTACGGTGACATGCTTTAATAATCAATATAACAAAAACAAAAACAAAAACAAAATGTTATCTTAAATATTTGTGTATAAAGTCATTTCACGACATAAAGTTTTAAGCTTGAATAAGAATTCACTAAAACAAGTTTAAATCACAACCATAATAAGGAAAATATACTCTGTACTCTGTATGGAGTACTCCATAACATAAAATGATAATGGAATTGCCTCATTTCTCGTCACAAAACATGCTACTCCATATTGTCCCATGATCGATTCAACTAAAATTGGATTCAAATGTTCAGACGCCAGCGACTCATTTTTATAATACTATCCAAGACCCATGACCAATGTTTAACCAAATTTTCTCCGAGAAATCACAAGAAATCGACAGGCCGTCGAGGCCCTGCCAGCTCAGGAAAAGTAATTCCGCCGCAGGATCGCCTCGATCAGCCGCTGGCCGGGAAAGTCGGCCACCACAATACCCACGGGCACCTGGCCCAAACTGGCACCTTCGCCTCCATCCTTGTCGTCGTGACTGGACTCCAGCCACTGCCCTGCGCGGTCGTTCATGCCCATCACTGTGCGGTCTTCCGGTCCGGCTGCCGCGTCAATCGGCAGCACGCCGACACTGGCACTGAGGTGCGACAGGAACAGTGGCATCGACTTGCTGTTGTTTCCCGTGACGGCCTGTGCCGCCTGCTGCAAGTTCTCCTGGATCGCCGTCCACTTGTCCTCCAGATGCGCCAGGTCCGACACCACGTAGAAATCCTCCACTTCCAGCAGCGACGACGACAGGTCCCAGGGAATGCCAAAGAACTCGGCCTTGGACGTGGGCTCCTGGTAGGACAGCGGGAAATAGGGGAACTCTTGCAAGATGAGCACCTTGCCGCGCAGCTCACCCATTGTGGGGACACGTGTAGGCGACGACAGGGTGACATTGTGGGCATCTTTGGTCGGGAATCGGTACAGGTGATCTGCGAATCCCGCGGCCGTGCGTGGATCCTTCAGCCGGTACCAGTTGAAGGAGGCCTCATAGGGTGACGGCTGCGTCTGTGCACGGCTGCCAGCACTGGTGTCGGCGTCGCCCGTCTGGTTTCGCCGGCCCGGAGCATCGCCCACGACGCCGATAATGGGCTTCGCTTCCTCCTTGAGGCGCATCACCACCGTCTCGGACGGGTTCTCGTCCAAGAAGGCAAAGACCGTAGCTGCCACCTCGGAAAACTCGTAACCCGTGTACATGTCGGCATGGTAGATGCCCAGCGGCCACGGCTGGTCAGGATTGCTTTCGTTTTCGTTTCCGTTTTCGTTCTCGCTCGTATCGGTGGAATCAGGAATCTGTACGCGTGCGCGCACGTCCAGGTAGCGCACACCGGCCCGCAGCTGGGCGCTCAGGGCAGTGTTTTGGCACTGGTAGACCTCGTCATGGACGCGGTGTGTAAAGGTGTCGTGTGTCCCCAGCAGGGTAAGTTGTGCCAGTGGCCAGTCGTCTGGAATGGCAGCCATCCAGGCCGGGTGTTCGGAAACGGTCAGGTCAAAGGAGTAGAGCGAAGAGCGGCCGATCTGGACGGGTTCCACGTGCTGCGCCGCAGAGGGCGAAGTCAGTCGGGAAGGCCGATAGTTGAGCCATTCGTCCCATAATCGTCCACCGGTGAGAAAGAGGCAGAAGGTGGCAATAACAAGAAGCGGTGGCAGGATAACAAAGAGACGCCGAGTTGGCGGTGCCCAGTGGGCAAGGTGGCGGTGGCAGGAAGAAGTCATGAGAAAGGGGTTGAGAGAATGGGTAAAAAGACTCTGCGAACTGGTAAAAGGGGCATTGAGCTTCGTGGTGATACCACGGCCGTGCAAACTCCTTGGCTGTGTTGTTGTACTAGACGTCCTGGAACGTGGAGATCATACTTCGCGATGATTGGCTGCTGTCATGGGTTGCATGACATGGCCAGGAGAGATGCTGCGACAGCTGACAAGTCACGGGACTTTCGGCCTACTCGGCCCTTTGCTGACTAACTGGGTATAAAAATACGGAATTCCATAGTAATCCGTATCTTACTTGGCCTTTGTTCTCCGTACTCCATTCTCCGTTACCCGTCTATGGACCCAGGTCTGGCCAGATTGCCGGCATTTTTTTCTTTTTTTTTTTTTCCCTTTTTTTCTTCCTTTTTTTCTTCTTTTTTTCTTCTTTTTTCTCTGCCCCTTCTTTTTCCCCTTCTTTGGCTTTTGCGGATTGTATTAGCAAATCCTCGGCGATCCGGACCAAATAGTAACATACTATTGTGCGTGCCGAATATTGGTG
Organism: Dryadomyces quercus-mongolicae; assembly: GCA_002215975.1. Classification (NCBI taxonomy): domain Eukaryota; kingdom Fungi; phylum Ascomycota; class Sordariomycetes; order Ophiostomatales; family Ophiostomataceae; genus Dryadomyces; species Dryadomyces quercus-mongolicae. Next base: position 2,215,221 of record NIPS01000043.1, read on the forward strand.
GATGGGCCGGTCGAATTCCTGAGAACTCTTACCCTGTAGAGCGTAAAAGTCCAGCGCCAAGATATTTCGGCTTGTGTACTTGAAGACGCCGCCGGGCTTTGGCAGCTGATAGGCCCACCCGATGCAAGGGGCATGGGAGTGGAGCAGAAGGCGAGAAAGAAGTGACGGAAGGGTCGAGATAATCAAGCAATGGAATGAAAAAAAAAATTATGAAAAAAGCATCACGAAAGGTGGGGAAGGATGATGATGAGGAGGATCGCTCCTTGGCTCTTCCACAAGTGCGTGATCAGAACTGCTCAGAAGAGCTAAACTGTAGCTCGTCGCGGTACTTTGTAAATAAGAAGAACAAGAACAAAGACGCGAATTGCATCCCAAGCCAGGTTTTGATGCCGGGCTTCGGTACCGAGCCTTGGTGCCAGAGCTGGCATCTAAACCTTGCGAGCACCTTCTTTGCCACCGTTTCGTGTTGCGGTTGCATTCTCACCAGAGGCCAGCCTTCGTCTTATCTTCCAAGCTTTACAAGGACGATACCACTCGGTCCGACTTCCCCGTCTGATATTCATATATAGAGTATCTTGCTCCGTACTGTGTACGGCGTACGAGTATACTCGTACAATACTCGTACAGAGTACTCCGTATCCCCACTAGATATGCGCAAGATAGCTGCTGCGCCTTGCATGCTCGGCGTCTCTTTATTTGTGAGATGAAAGGAAACGGCGAAAAAAGACTGGCCATGTTGGAAAGATACGGGACAAGATGGACAGAATCGGTGACAAGAACAAAGAAGATGTTCCACGTCGGAGCTCGAGTGCAAAGAAGGAACAGTACGATACCAAGCGGTACCGCTGATCCGGTTGTGCGGCCGTGGCGTGTGGTGTGTGTGTAGGCGAGGTCTGATGATGCCATAGACTCGTACTTGTTTACTGGCGAAGCTGCTAACAAAACACAGCATTGCCAATACGAACTGGAAAGGAGGGACCGTGGCTCGACCATCTGCGATAACGCTACTCGTACATGTGCATGGCTCGTACGAATTGTGACGAAGCTGCACTGCTACCCCACCCCAGAGGGGTTGTTTCTTTTTTTACCATGGGCGAGACGAGGCGTTTCTGTCTTGTTCGATTACTATTACTCCGTAAGATTGCTTTCCACCCAAGCATGCTTCTATTCTTTTCTCTGCATAGCGTGCGAGTCTGAGCCCCGGACGAATAGCGAATAGCGAATAGCGAATGGAGAATGGCAAATGGCAAATGGCAAAATGACAGAACACATATCCCCATTTCCACGGATGCCGTGGGCTTACCTGGTGTTCGCTGTAGCATTCCACTCTGCAGGCAACAGTGGGGAAGGGAATGCCACTGCGCCTGGGTTTATACTCGTAACGCCGGATCAACTCATAGCTCGCGAACGAATATTCGCGAGACGATAGGCTGGCAGATAGATAGGCTGGCGCTCCCCAGACCCCGGTCCTTGGCCTCCATTTCTTTGTCTTTGTCCGGTATCACATACTGGGATTACGAGGGAGACATGAATGTGTGAGCGTGAGTACAAAGCGTGAGAGACATGCGAGGTACTTATCGTATTCTGTACGAATACGGAGTACTCTGTACCCTGTACTCCGTACTCCGTCCGAGTACTCGTACCCCGAGGGCTAGCACAGCCGATCTTGGACAGAATCATGTGTTGCGTGTTGAGCAAGATCTGTTCCGTACTCCCCGTACGAGTATTGGGACCCATAAGAATATGCAAGCACGAGCGAGAAAATTCGAGGTGTTCGGGTTGCATAAGAGGGCGCGCACCTCCCTTCCAGGAGGCTGGCATGGCAGGGTACATCCCCCCTGTCCCCTGTACTCCGTACGAGTAGCAGTACTCCGTACTTGTAGTCACGGTTCGGGACCCACTAGGAATGCTGCCGTGCGGCAGTGGTTGGGCAAAGGAATCGAAGATCACCTTGACTCCGTGCAAAAGGGCAGGCCGCCAGCGGCAGGCCGCCAGCGGCAGGCCACCCACTGCCCGTGCCAGGGTTCGAGTTGAGAACGAGAGAAAGAGAGGGGGGCCCTACCGGGCAGGTGCTATGCCCTGTAATATACGGAGCACTCCATATTACGGAGTACTTTGTATACGGGTTGGCCTTCCGTATCTTACGAGGTTACGAGAGGGAGGGGTTCACTGGGAAACAGAACAGGTGCCCGGCGCCTCGTATGACGAATACATGGCTTGCCAACTTACGTGGCAACATGGGCCTTAACCAACAACCCCAGACTATACGGGGAGCACATGTGCACAGCGTACGACTACACACGAGGGTGCTGTTGGTTTGCCAGCTGCCAAAAAAAAAAGGAAGAAAAAAATAGGCAGAGCGAGAGATTTCACGCAAGAAGCGAAAGGGCGAAAAGGCGAAAAAGCAAGCAGTACGGAGTACTCCGTATTCGATCCGTACGGAGTCGTCCCTGTAATCAAAGCTGCCCCGTACTACAGCAGGAGAAGGCGCCGTTGCTCCTGGCTGTCTTGGATACGGAGGAAATCCTGATTCGACTCCTGCTTCTTTACGAGTACTCCGTACTCCGTATTTTTCTTCTTTTTTTCCCTGGCGCTCTTTATTCCCTCCTTTTTTTTTTTGTCGGCATGTACTTTGCAGCTCCATACTCCACACGCGCTTGGCAGGAAATTGCAGGTGGCTCCACCTGATTACGGCTCAAAACGGCAGCCTACGAGTACGAGTACAATAATACTCCGTTCTCCGTCGTGGTAAACGGAGTGAGCGAGTTGTTGTTGTGTGCAGTTGAAAAAAGGCGTGGCGGGCTGGATTGTAAGATACGTTACAGAGAGACCCTCAGGGACCCTCAATGACCCTCACTGACCGCTCATACGACGACGAATGCGTGATGGCTTGCGTGCAGAGTCGTAAGAAGGGGCAGAGGGACTGAGAGACAGAGCAGAGGGAAGCTCGCTGTACGGGTACAAGTACGGCGTACTCGTACTCCGTATTGTACGGAGTATTATCGTATTCCAGCTCGGGTAACTGCTCTAGCAAACGGCCCCGAAACTTGCTGTTGTTGTTTTTGTCGTCTTCTCGCTCTCACGCGCGCTCTCTTTCTCCCAAGACACGCCCCGTGCCCCTTGATTCTGCCGAAAACTGGTAAACAAGCGACCTGTCCGGCGATGTCGTACTTTAATTGATTTTAAAAATAGGGCAATACTCCGTAATGATTTCAAAAGCCTGCGAGAGACTGCACGCACACCCTTGTTCGCACGGAGCAAACTGGGGGGGGGGGGGGGGGGGGGGGNCCCCCCCCCCCACCCCCCCCCCCCCCCCCCCCCCCCCCCCCCCCCCCCCCCCCCCCCCCCCCCCCCCCCCCCCCCCCCCCCCCCCCCCCCCCCCCCCCCCCCCCCCCCCCCCCGAGAACAAACCACCATGGATGGGGCCCCTGGTCTGACCGCGTTCAGCTGAGCTGAAGCGTGTCCGGCTTGGGACGACCAGCGAAGCTGTGCAGCGCCCAGCCAAGCCCCATACAGTAGTCCACCGAATGGCCCAAGGTTGGTTCCCTGTCCACACGCCTAAAAAGCAAGAGAAAAAAAAAAGAACGCATATCGTTGAAGATGAGAAGCTGCCGAGACGACATGGAGACTGCACAGAGACGAGATTCACGAGGAGCAGATACTCGTCGTCGTACTCAACTTGACCCGACTTGACTCGAAATCGAACAGTCGTAAAGTCTCCTGGTACTGCGTACCCCGTACTCGTACTCGTCTCCCTCGCCAACTCCCATATTCGAGGAAATGCCCGCAAGGGAGAGGGGCAAGACGGTCCTGTTTTTGTCGCCTAGCGCCCTGTGCGGGCAGTTTCGGCGTCGATAGCTCCGTGCTGGCGGTCTCTCCCATCGATTTAGCAGCAGTGGAGCTTATGATCCGCCTTGCCGTTTCCCTGAAAGACCTGAAAAAGAAGGAGGGGGCTCCGTTTTCTGAGCAGCGTCACCTTGCGCTGTTCCGTTTTCTTACGACATTTGTCCATGGTCCATTTGACCATGACCCATCTGCTCATCATGTTTGAAGAACGGGTACTCCGTACGCTGTGTTTTATCTTACATTGCGACAGGCTCTGCCCTTTTTTTGCCTTGTGCCCATTTCCATTGGGCTTTCTGGCCACTCCATCATCGTCACTAGTCAGGGGTTTTGCCAGACAGGCAGCATACTTTATTTTCCAAAAAGAACAGACGAAGAGAGTCCAGGCATGAAGGTATCTTACGAGTAGATAGCGAAAGCGAGATCAGGAAAAGAGGAGCAGAGGAATAGAGGAGTCGAGGAGGAGATACACGCGTACAAGTACATTGGAAAACAAACATTGTTCGTATATCCCTTTTGCACACACCCCGGCTTGTTTTTCCATTCCTGCAGTGTGGATTACTTTGCACGTCTTATCCGGCCATGCCTCTCTAGTCCTTTTTTTTCTTTTTTTTTCTTTTTTTCTTTTTTCTTTTTTTTTTGCGTAGTCTTTTGCTTCTTGACTACTGCTGGTTCGGCTACCCACTTTTTTCTTTGGCGCTTTCCGAACCCTTGTCTACCACCACCACCACCTCTCTCCTACGGAAGTGACTAGCTAATCCCACCCCTTGTCTTGTTCTGTTATAAACACTTTTACTTCCCTGCCCTCTCTTTCGCTTTCTCTTCCTTCTTTTCTGATTTGGTTTTCGCGATTCTCCAGATCTTTCGCCACAAAAATCTGTGTTTTTTTTCTTGCCAGTTTTTTTTTTTTTTTTTTTTTTTTTTTTTTTTTTTTTTTTTTTGTTTCCGTCACATTCATTCTGTCAAGAGTCTCGAGAAAAGCCTGTCGCTTCGTCGTTCGCTTTTCCTCTTCTCACCCATACTCCCAGGGAATATTCAAAGCATTCACTTGTCTTTTGGATATCTCAATATTTCTGGAGAGGTCACCCCCGTTGAGAAGCACCTGACGATAAGAAACCCACCCCTGGCCACCTGAACCGGCCACCTGAACCGGCCACCCCAGCGGCCGACAACCCCGACGACCTTCCCGTTTGATCCCCAACGGAACCATCGAGAAGGAAATCCCGTTCCTTATTGCTACCGATCGCTTTGCCATGGCATTGGCTGCCACCAGCCTTCGAGTCTAGCATTTCTTATTTCCTTCAACAAACACCACACACATATCATCCATCGTTTGACCGACCGATCATCATGTCTTTCTTGAGAGGACCTGCCGGCCTGTGCGGCCTGCTGCTCGCATCATCCGTTATCCGGGGTGTGTCTGCCACGAGCTCCGTTGACATGGCGTATTGCGCAAAAATTAACACTGCATCCACATCTGGCAGTATGTACCACCACCTCCCGGTCGTTTATTTACTTGTTTGCTTCCCTGCTGACACACACTTAGATAGCAGCATATACCAGTCGGATGGCCTCTGCTACAACTTTTGCGTGGACGATTACGCCTATGCCATTGTGCAAGAGTATGACTGCTGGTGCTCAGACTACACACCCGGCTCCGACGACCAGGTAGACACGAGCGAGTGTCAAAATTCCTGTCCCGGCTACCCAACCGACTACTGCGGCGGCGATGACCTGTATGGGTACATGGCGCTCAGCAAAAGCCCCTCAGGCACGAAGAGTGCATCTGCCGCATCCTCTACCTCTGCCTCCTCCTCCTCCTCCAAAACCTCATCTTCTACGGTAAGTCCCCATGCATGAACTGAATGAATGTTCAGAAGCGGCGCCTCCATCGTGGAGAAACGCAGCAGGTGAACATGTCTTGCCGGCAACCAGCTACACTATCCTTCCGTCTTGTGCCATATTCCATTTGCCATTTGCCTCTTTTCCTATTTGCCTCTACCCATTGCCATTTTAATCGCACGGCAAATCTGCTTCGTTCTTCCCATTTTTGCTTTGTTTTCGCATTATGGGAAGAGAACGCAGCTGCTGAACAACCTGGATTCAACCAGATATCAACAACAGAAACGACGACGTCCTCCACCTCCACCTCCACAAGCTCCTCCACCTCCACCTCTTCCACCACTTCCTCTCTTTCCTCAACTAGTAGTGTACGCCTGAAGCAACCCCCCCTCCTGTGCTTTCTTTCGTGTTTCACCTGCTTGTACCCTCTCGGCTCCCATGGATCTCTCACGAACTACACCAACCTCTTCATCTCTTCCCATCCTCTTCGACTCTCGACGGGCAAAGGGCGTTCCTTCTCATCTACGTGACTTAACATGCCAGAGATTTCACGGGGCCAAGCTGGGACCAACGAGAAACTTTGTGGCCGACGTGCAAATGCAAATTGACAAGATAGAACAGTTGTGCTGACTCATTTCTCTTACAGTCATCGGACTCTAGCTCCTCGTCCACATCTGTGATCGTATCGACGGTTACGACTGGAGGCGTCGTCCAGACGGTGACCGTGATGCCCACGCCATTGGCCAGCGCGACATCTGCTCCGAGCACCGAGCACAAGGGTCTCAGCACCGGTGCCGCCGTCGGCATTGCCATTGGCGTGGTGGTTGCCGTGGTGGTCGCCGCGGCCGCTGCCTTCTTCGTCTGGCGTCGCAAGCGCCAGCAGCAGACCGAGAAGGATGAATCGTTGTTCAACCCCCCCTCGACCCGGGGCACCTCACCAGGCACGCTCAACGGCCTCGGCGGGGGCGAAGCTGCCGGTATAGCAGCCTTTGGACGCCGTGGCGCCGACGGTAGCTGGGAGAGCGACCAGTCTGGCCGGCGGAGAAGCACGCTGATGCCGATTGACCCGCGGATCGATCCGGGCTTCAGCGACATCTACTCGCGGTCCGACAACAAGAGCCGTGACAGCATCAACTCGCTGCGTGATGACCACGACTACTCTCGGCGGGTACACCAGCCTACCAAAGTTCTGCGTGCGACCAATCCTGACCCAGATGATGAATGAATATTCAAAGTCTGTGGTTAGAGAGAGCGAGGGGCAGGGCTCTTGTACTCCGTATTTCACTTCTCCAAAAAAAAAACTTTTGGGTCGATCTAATTCCTCCTGCGGATCTCTGGTTATGACGACGTACACGAATTTCACCATATTCGCCTCATATATACACAAACACACACAAACACACACACACACACAATCCTTTACCCCTCACTGCACACTCCTGGTACTATATCGGTCGACACCGAGACTTATTTCGTCATTTTACTTTGCATTTTTTTTCCAAGATACCAGAAAACCGGCGTTTTATCGGAAAGGGAAGGGAGGATGGGTCATTATTCAGGAGCATTTTCCGCCCGTTGACGAGTTGTTAGAAAAAGAGGTGGGCGAGAGCATTTTGGTTCTTATGGGAAAGGAAGGGGGGGGGATGATCGAAACTACACGCATACTCCAGCATTCCATGGCGAGGGTGCAAGGCATACGTTGCCGCGGAACTCGGGTTCGAAAGCCCGTCATGGGCGGGCGACAACACAGGCAATTCTTGAGGAAAATTGGATGAGCGATACGCGGAGTAAGAGTCTCAGGGAAGGTGTGCAGGGGCTTATGCCAGAAGTCTTCATAGTACAGAGTTCTCTCCGTACACACATGGCTTGTGGGGAGTTCAGACCAGCAAGCTAGCAGATGACAAGCAGGCAGAAGCCAGGGGCAAGTGGACTGTGGACTGAAAGTAGAGGAGCCGGATGGGCTTTCTGGTTCTGGACCACTCATTCTGGGCCCAGGGACATTATTCCGAAGGAAATCTAATTGGAAAACTTAATTGGATCGAATTGTATGATTGTTGCAGCATCGTTTTCTTTCATTGTACAAGGAACTTATCTTGAGCGAACAAAGACGGATCGGGAGACTTGCAGAACGTGATATTTTCGGGAATAGATACGCCGTACTGAGTACTCCGTACTCGTCGACATATCATGACCAAGGCCCATTGCATCATGAGTGGGGGAGACAAGTCGCGTGGTCGAAAACCGAGCGTCTGATCAAGACCAGTCTTGTTGAATCGACTGGCTGTGCTTCATAAGATACTTTGCACTCTGTACACACACGGGTCGGTGTACCCGTATGCAGGACATAACCCGACAAATATACGGAGTACTCCAGGCGGAGTACTCGTACACGTAGTTGCACAAAGGATGCCCCATACTCTGTGCAGGGTATCCTACCCTGTACGTAGTATGCCTTGCCGTCGTATGTTCATGACGATGTGGTGATGGATTATTCAGCTGGAACACTAACAGCGGCGCCTAGCTGACCATGGATAATTTTCCGATGCATGTCAGTTGGAAGTGCCGGTGGGATACGGAACACAAAGATGAAGGGCAATAATACGAGCAATACGAGCGATACGAGCATATGGCTGCATGCGATTCTGGTATTTTTCTTTAATACTCCGTATTACAAAGAGGACTTTTGTCGCGGCATAATACCCTGTAGCCCATGCCGTCATACCGTGCCCTTACATGAGACAACACTGTACATTTAAGATTGTCATCAGCGAGAACGCGTTGTCACTGCAGATCCGCCAATGGGCAGGGAGTACGGACTACTCGTACCTTACTCCGTATTCCCGTTACAGGGCAATTCTACTGCTAGTGGAGGGGCGAGTGCCTGTCGACGGTCTACTCCGTACGTCGCGGGCGCACGCGGGCGAGGAACGAGATGGGATTGCTGGCTCATTGGAGCCAGATACTACGTACGGCGTACAGAGTTACGCGGCCCTCTCTTTTAGGGCTCCACAGGGCTCCTATTGACTGCTATTTTGGTACCAACCACGCTAATTCCGGTCCAGTATAGCGAGTACGAGTGCGAAGATCCCCCTTCTCCGTGCACAGTACGGAGTACATATACGGAGTACTCCTTACTCGTACGGAGTCGCCAGCCGACTTCCATAAAAGCGTTGCAAGGGCGCATGCAGTTGCTTGCGAATCTCTCGCCATGTTCATTTCGTGAGCTCTTGGCAAAAGTCCCAGCGAAATCACGCAGGATTCTCTTTTCTTTTTGTTTGACTGCCGTTCCCTCTACGAGGAGGAAGTCTGTTCCTGAAACGTGGGGCCGTTGGCCAGTGAGGCGCAGCTGCGCCCCCTCCTGTCTTTTATTACTGACGGTTTTGATCCTCTAATGCCCCGAAAGCGCCCCCAAATGCTCAAAAAGTTCCAAAAGCTTATGCTGAGACAAGCTGTCTGGGCACGGCTCAGCCTCACGCTACGTCTTGGCAAGCAGTCGAAAGGCTTGCGACAGCATGGTTTTGATGACTCTTGGGTAATTGCAGTTGAGGATGAGCAGATGGTATGAGAACGGTATGAAAATGTAAGATGAGTAGAGTTCGAGTACGAGTACAGAGTATGGAGTACTCTCTACTCTCTACTCGAACTCTACTCGTACTCTATTCGTACTTACTCATACTCGTAGACAGGAGACAGAATCCTGCCACGTACCCATACGCGAGGAATGCATCGTAGGCCAGTAGGCAATGCATTTGTAAAAGATACAGGGAATTTGTGGCCTGAAAGGCCGCGAATGCGCGCTACCATCTGACTTATTGGCGCCAGCCACAGCCGCTTGCGTGTTTGCATCGTTCTTCCCCTGGCCCTTTCTTCCCTTCCTTCCCAATACGATCGTTATCCGTGCTTGTCCGTCGCTCTTTCCCGCGCGCGTCTCGTCTTCTTTCCCTCACTTTTTTATTTGGCTTCTGTCAGATATTGCACTTGCTCTGTGCGTCTGTGCGACACTCGTTGGCTGTTCCTTCCCGGCGGTCCACATCAACCATAAACCCAACTACTGTGTATTAGAAGTACGGAGCAAACCACACCCCCCTCCTTCCTTCCCCCGGTCCACCTCGTGCTTGAAAATCTACTCGTACCTTCCCCGGCGCACCTGGATCTGCCTTGTTTCAGGACGGTGCAGAGAAAAAAAAAGAGTGTGAAAAGGGGGATTTTTCACTTTTACTTTTTACCTTGTTACTTTTCACTTTTTACTCTTTTTACTCTTTTTACTCTTTTATTTTGTCGTTTTTTTTGTCCTTACAAACCCACAGCCTGTTCTGCCAGCTTGTTTTTTGCCAGCCTTTCTACAACGTTTACGAGTACCGGTCGCCAGTCTTCTTTTTCTTCTGGCCCTCCTGCTCCTCCGATCGTCTTCCCTTGAAACTGTCACTGCCCACCTCAGAATCTACGCCGTGTAATCGACACTCTGCCTGGTCCACTCGTGCCGCGACGCCGCCGCAAAGCTGCAGATTCGAATCCGATCGTTTGGTCGTTTGACTGCTTGATCGCTTGATCGCTTGGCTGTTCCGCTGCTTGGCTACTTGGCTACCGGCTGCTTGGCTGCTTGGCTTCTTGGCTGCTGCATCGCTCGACTCCATCCAACGACTAACATCGCCTTCTTGGCACACCATTCTCTCGATACTCTATTGGCATCGACAGCCGGCAGACAACTTGCGCGTCATACTCTGTGATCCGGGCTGTACTGCCCACCGCCGGCACCATGAATCTAACGTGTAACTCAACGCTGGAGGACTTGATGAGTACGGCTTCGCCTTCTTTTCTCTCCTCTTCCCTCTCTCGCTCTACTGACAATCAGTCGGGCCAACCTCTGAGAAATTGGTCGTTGGCAAGCTCACTTTCCACCTCCTTGGCGAACTCATCTCTGCTGCTTGCTCCTTAGTAGCCATTCTCATGAGCTTCTACCTCATTTGGATGCATGCCCTGCACTATACCAAACCGGCAGAACAGAGGCAGTGAGTAAACCTGTCCTTCTTGGCTCCCCCCGTCCGTTGCGCTCACCGCCGCTTTTTGCAGGATCATCCGTATTCTCTTCATGGTTCCTGTTTACTCGGCCGCATCCCTGCTCTCGTACCACTACTATTACCACGCCATCTACTTCCAGGTCATCAGCGATTGCTACGAGGCTTTTGCGATCTCCTCCTTCTTCGCCCTCATGTGTTCCTACATCGATGTCGACTTGCACGAACAGAAGAATTTCTTTCGACAACTGCGCGGCATCAAGCCCTGGGTCGCCCCCATCAACTGGTTCAAGAAGTGTTGTGGTGGCGAGCGCGGACCCTGGCGCACCCCCAAGAGTGGCTTGACATGGTTCAACATTATCTGGATCGGCATCTACCACTATTGCTTCATCCGCGTCACCATGACCGTTACCGCCGTCGTCACGCAGTACTATGGCCGCTACTGCGAGAGCTCTGATAGTCCAGTGTTTAGTCATATCTGGGTGGGTGCCTTTTCTCAGTGATGCACTGACTCACTGACTGCACTGCCGAAGTGCTAACCGTGCTGACCTTGCAGATTCTCGTGATTGAGTCTGTGGCTGTCACCATTGCCATGTACTGCGTCATCCAGTTCTATATTCAGCTGCGCGTCCCATTGGCCGACCACCAGCCCTTCCTCAAGGTGCTTGCCATCAAACTCGTCATCTTTCTCTCCTTTTGGCAGTCAACTCTGATTTCCTTGGGCACATCCACCTTCAACATTGTACACGCCACCGCGACCATTGCCTACCCCGATATCAAGGTGGGTATTCCATCCATGCTGTTGTGCATTGAGATGGCCATCTTTTCCGTCATGCACCTATGGGCCTTTCCCTACCGGCCGTATCTTGAAACGGCCCCGATCACATACTATCCGACGATCGACTCCGACTCGCCAGACTCTGTGCCCAAGCGCAACGAACGACAGCCACCGTCTGGCGGCTTTTTGGGTTTACGGGCAATCTACGACGCGGCGAACATTTGGGATGTGTGCAAGGCATTTGGACGCGGCGTGCGGTGGCTGTTTGTGGGTATCCGACGTCGGCGTAATGATATTAGCTACCAGACCCCATACAAATCGGCCGAGATGGACATGGACGACTTATCTCCGGCGCGGTTCAACAGCCGTCGAGGCAAGAACGGCGCTGCTGGCGGCGTGGTGGGTGCGAATATCGACACAGAATACCCGCCCAAGAGCACCGATCATCTGCCGATTGCCAACGAATACCGGCGCAGTCGTTTCGACACGATGCAGGCACCAGACGGTAGCAACAGCATGAATAGCTATAGCAACTCTGACGGTATCTATGGGATGCGTGGTGGTGAGAGGGGAGGTGCTTTTGGGGTGTTGACGACCCCAGGTCCTGTGCACGGTGTGTCCGGAGGCGACAGCAGTGGAAGCAGCAATAGCAGCGGCGGCGATGATATGCCGAGTGCCAATGGTGGTGGTAGTGGTGGTGGCAATCGGCGGCAAATGAGCGACGAAGCAGCGGGACTGATTGCATATGCACAGCCGATGTCATCGCAGACCAACAGTCCTGAACGGTACCAAGATGGAAGAGAAGGCGGCAGCGGCGGCGCGGGATACTCGCCGTATGATGATGGCTACAGCCGAGGACGGAGCGGGACGGGATCGTCGTCCTTGCAGGCGGGGATGAACTGGGGGCATGCGGCATGAGGCTGGCAGTCCAAACGTCCAGGGTGCGGCATGGTAATGATGTGATGACAACCTTTTGTCTCCTTGATGTGCATTCTTTTTATTCTTTCTCTTTTCTCTCTTTTCTTTCTCTTCTACATAGAGCGGCCGGGCAGATAGGGTGAGCGGCGTTTTGTTGCTGCGGCGTTTTCCATTTCGTGGTGGGGGGCATTCTGGGCGACATCTATACCACCTTGTGATCTGAAGGCATATAAGAGAGAGAGAATATGCACGCTGCATAAGTAGGGGGAGACCCCTTTGAACCAACCGCCCCGCTGGGCCACTATCCACCGTATCGAGTGACGCGTTATTATTTACTTCTCTACCACGATAAAAAACAAATGCGCGTTGAATTTTTGGCCCAAACCAAGCCAAATACGCCCTGAATTATTACATTATTCCTTTTGATTTTGCCTATGGTCCGGTATACGGAAAACGACGTCGAAAATGCCAAAAACGAAGTGGCCTACGGCCTGAGTATACGGAAGGCTGCTAAGCTTCATGGCGTGCCATACAACACTCTCCGAAATCGGTTGAATGGCACAAAAACACGCCAATCGGGTGCTGAGCACCTTCAGTGCCTTACGCCACGGCAGGAGTCTGATTTAGCTGCCTGGGTGACGATCCAGACAAGCCTTGGCCTTGCTCCCAGTCACGCCCAGTTTTGCAGGGTAGCAGAGCATATCCTAGCCACTGGAGGATCACCAAAAAAGCTAGGAAAACAGTGGAAGGCCAACTTTTTAAAAAGACACCCTGAAATCAAAAGCCAGAAGCGTCCTGCAGTCAAAAGTGTGCGTGTTGATAATACTACACCTACTAGTAAGACGAATATGCATGTATTTAGCCTGAAAACTGGCCAGGAAGTGCCGCAGTAATTGATAATAGCAATAGGAGTGCATTGAAGACCTACAAAATCCTGACCCAGTGAGACGGTTGGTTCAAAGGGGCCTCCCCTACTTGGATGAGAATGAAAAGTGATGCCACACCAAGCAAGTCGCAAGTGATGCTGACTAATATAGAGAACCAAGTACAGATGACTAATATTTTTCAAAGACCGCGATGCTTCCACCAGGGATCTGCAAGTCCTTGCTGGACTGTATTTTTTTCCCCATTCCTGTTGTACAAATTGTGATTGTGCCATGCAGACGGCAGGCAAGATTAAAAAAAAAGAGATAAGAGTCCCTTGCACACATAATAAAAACAGCACTTTCATGCCGCCAGACGCCGGACGTGCACTCCCAAAGAAAACAAGAAAACAAGAAAACAGACATAGAAATAGAAATAGTCCCACAGTTCCAAGAACTTCTTTTTTCTCCCTTTCTTTTCTTCTTCATCGGCGCATCTTCTTCTCGCGGTCGCTGGCCATGGGCCCCATACCGCCGCCCTCGTTGCTGCGCCGCTTGCGTCCGCGGTCGTCTCGGTCACGTCGGTAGTCTCCGCCGCCATTGCCTCCGTTTCCGCCATTGTTTCCGCCGCCTCCACCTCCACCTCCACCACCACCCCGACGCACATCGCGGCCGGGCCCCATAGGCTCTCGGTTGGGATCACCACGCGAGGGACCGTACGGCCCATTCCCTCCTCCGCCTCCACCTCCTCCACTATAGCCAAATGAGTCTCGGTTGCTTCCGCGTCGACCCGAAGACGGTTGTCCCGGCAGACCAGTCGGGCCCGCGCCAGAACTCATGGGTCCCGGTCCTCCTGGCGGTGGCGGCGGCGGGGGTGGCGGCGGCAGTCCATGTTGCTGCTGCTGCTGTTGTTGCTGCTGTTGCTGCTGCTGCTGTGGAGGACCATGTGCCATGGATGCGTTCGGGCCGCTGCCACGAGGTCCGGCACCGTTGCTGTTACCGCCACTGCTGTTGCCGCCGCTGCTCCCTACATCCGATCGCCGGTCCCGGTCCCGGTAATGGTGACCGCCAGGACTGCGGCTGCTGCGCCGCGACGAGCGGCCCATGCGGTCACCTCCACGGTCACCCCGATCGCCCCGGTCGCTTCGATGGTCTCGTCGGTTGCTGCTGCTGCTCTCGCGAACACCACTGTTGCCGCCACTGCCGCTGTTGCTGTTGGCATCGTAGGGACCACTCGGCGTGGCACCCGTCAACACCTGTGCATCTGAGCCGGCCAGGTGTCCACGGCGACCAGCCGAAAAGCTGTTGGCATTGCCACTACTGTTGCCATGGTTGTTGCCGCCCCGGTCTCCGCGGTCGCGGTCGCGCTCACGCTCGCCGCCTGAAATCGTGTCCTGGATACCCTTCATCATGCGGTGGCTACGGTCGCCGCCGTTGTCAGCACTGCCGCGTATGCGTTGCTGGCGGTCGCTGTTGATCGTGTTGGCATTGTTCGACGCTGCCGCGCCCACTGTCGCATTGTTGGCATTGCTGCCACCCTGCGAAGACCCGCTGCTGGCGCTTGGCCCTTTGGGAGGCTGGCCAGCTGATGAACTAGACGGCTGTGACTGCTGCTGTTGCTGCTGCTGCTGCTGCTGCTGGGCTGTGTGGGGTGAGGCGCCGCGGGGCGAGTGGAGGTGGCGCATGCGGTCGCCGCCGACGGGCGTCGCATTGACTGACGTAGACGGTCCAAGCGAACTAGGTCCAGGGCCGTTGTTGCCATCGTATTGTCCACCACGGCCGCGCCGGTTGGACCGACTTGCCGGGCCTGTAGGTGTTCCCGCCGTGCTGGGCGACGGCGCCCTGTCGTTGCTGCTGTTGAGGCTGCTGTTGAGATTGGCATTGCTGGGGCCTGTGGGCGGCGGAGGCGGCAGGTTGGCGTTGAGCGAGTTGCGGCTGTTGTCACGGTTGTCTCGTCCGTCACGGCCATCGCGGCCGTCGCGTCCGCCGCGGCTGTTGCGTGGTCCCGACGGAAACGAATCGCCAATAGACGGAATAGCATTCAACCGGCCATAACTAAGGTCCTGTTGGTGTGCATTGCGTCCGCGCTCGCCTCGTTCGCCCCGTTCATTGCGGTCATTCCGGTCGTTTCGGTCGTTCCGCTCCGACGACGGATGACTCGGGATTGATTCCCGTCCGCCCTGGCTGTAGTGTGCCGATCGTCCATGCCGTTCCTCACGATCACCGCGCGGCTCCCGGTCTCGTCCACGCGAGTTGCGCTCGTTCACCCGCGGCGACTGCGTCTCAGAAGCTCCTGCTACACCGCTGCCGCCACGTTCGTCTGCCAACTGTCGCGCTCGCTCTGGGTTCATAGCCGAATCGGGCGCGTCTGTCTTCTTGGCTGCTGCGGCTGACTGCGTCGACGGACCTGTGGGGGTTGCTGTCTGTGGCTGCGCTGCTTTTTGTGACGTCTGGTTGGCCTGTGGTGTCTGCGCCGTCTGCGTTGCCGTCTGCTGTGTCGGCGATGACGCCGCTCCTCCGCTCGGGGGTCGTCCTATCGGCATAGTCCGGTCGCGAGGGCCGAAGCGCGTCGGCGTGTTGTCTGCTCGCGTATTCCAGTCACGGTCGTTGTTGTGTCGGGCACCGCTGCCGCCTGGGCCGCTTCGATCTGGCTGGCCTGAAAAGTCTCGCAGCGGTCGGTCCATGCGTGGATGTTCGGGTGTGCGGAAATCGCGTGCATCGCGTAGATCCCGCGAGTCTCGCGAGTCTCGCGCATCGCGTAGGTCGCGCGGTTCCCGTGGTCCACGCATTTCCATTCCGCGCTGCTCTCGTCCATTGTTTTCGGGCAGTGCTGGCGATCCTCGTTCTTGGTTGCGTACCTGGCCAAACCGGTCGGTTGGATAACGTCCCGGCACGGGGACATCTGGGCGGTTCGGGAGGCTGTGGGAGTGTGGAAGCGATGTGAGAGTCGACTGTGGCTTGGACTGCTGTCCGCCTGCTGTCTGGGATCCGCCGGCATTCGCCCGTGGCGTCGTCGGTCGGTTGTTTTGGTTGGTCAGCGATCGAGGCCCGGAGGGTGCCGTGGCGGGCGTGGCCTGTGAGGCTGCGGTTCCAGCTGCTGTGGTCGTGTTCCGGGTTGGCGCATCCTTCAGCTCGCCGTCTTCGACTTCGGTCGTCTCTTGCCTGGGAGCTGTTAGATCGTGCTGGTAGACGTATGATAATGCTGACTAATCCACTTACTTTCTTTGCGGCTTGAATTCCGGAGCACTGGGCCGCAGAGAAGTCGCTGCTTCGGCTTCGGCTGCGGCAGCCGCCTTGGCCTCGTCGGCCGAGATCTTGGATGATGCATTCGACCGGAACGCCTGCACCATAACCCACTTAGCCTTGCGCCGCTGCAGCTCCGAGTACACGGCCTGTGCTGTCACCGAAAGGTCCACACGATGGCCGGCCTTGGCTGACGAAGCCGACGACGACGACGCTGCTTCGCGCGCTGCAATCCGCTTCAGCTGTTCTGCAAACTGCCGCCCCATAAAGTCGACGGCCGGGAAGACGTCCATGACGGCCTTGAGCACCGAGATAGCATTGCGGACGTGCATCCACTCCAGGTCCTCCAGACAGTCCTTGAGTGCTATGTTTAGATTCTTATGCCATCCATAGAGCAGATCGCGAAACTCGGCGTGTTCCACAAATTGTTGTTGTTGCTGCGTCTCCTTTGAGCCGCCCGTCATCTCTTCCAACTTGGCGAAACCCGTCAACGGTGGCCCTGTCCGACCAGCTGCCCGGCCTAGTCCTTCGCGCTCATACAGGCCCTTGTCGGCGTGCCATCGTGTCAGCTCGCCCAGAATGAGTCGCAGGAAGCGGCCCAGTTGTTCGGCTTCACGCACAGTGCACGTGAAGATGAGGTCGCGCAGACGTCCTGCCGACAGTAGTCGTCCGTACAGCACAGACAGCTGGAAGTTGGCCGCCCGGTTCTCGTGCAGAAACTTGACCATTCGGAAGCTGAATTCGGTATCGGCCGCCGACAACAGCAGTCGTGGTACCAGACACGTCTCGAGTATCACGTCTGCCACTGCTTGCACCTCCTTGGCCTGTGCCTTGGCACTGGCTTGTGCGGTAGCCGCCTTGCCGCCGCCCAGCCAGTGTGCCGCCAACTCTTGCAGCCGCTTCTTCGTGTCGCGGTTGCGCGTCGACAGCGTCAGCATCTCTTCGGCCATTGCCTGCCGGTCCTTCATCAACGTCTCTGCCTCGACGTTGCGTCGCAGCATAGCCGCCCGCGTGTTGTCCGTATGCCGGCTGCCCTTGTGCGCCACACTCTCCTTGCGCAGCCGATCGATTTCCGCGTCATATCGTGCCCGCGGCACCACCAAGTCGCCCACCTCCAACGCCCAGAACGTCACGTAAAAGGCCGGATCCATGTGTTTCCGTACATGACTGGGCAACGTCTCGCCCACGGCCTCCACCAGCGGTTGCAACGGACCCAACGATGGCATAGAAGCCGTCGTCTCAGCCGCGTCCCCGTCCACATCCATGGCGTCCTTGTCTTCCTTGTCTTCCTTGTCGTCCTTGTCGTCCTTGTCATCATCCTTTTTGCCATCCTCCTCGCCCTTCTCTCTTGCCACGGCCCCGTGAAAGTCCAGTCCGGCCCGTCCAATCATAAAAGCCAAGCCGGCATCCAGTCCAAAGTCCTGCATCAACTGTGGAATGCTCGGCACCAGCGCGTCGAATTCGGCTACCGTCAGGTTGCTGCGAAGCAGGTCCAGGTACTGTGCCAGCACCTGGTGCGTGTCGTCGACCACAGTCGCCAGAAACTTGATGTGTGCGCCCTTGTCCTCGTCTGCAAACAGTGCCGCTTGTCGATACTGGGCTAGGTTGAGCAGCAGCCGTCCGGCCAGTCGGGTGTCCACGAGCGCCTGCATCAGTCTCTTGGCACTAACTTGTGACTGGAACCGGCGGTCGCCCAAGCTGATCAGCGTGTGTCGTCGAAGGAGTGGCCCGCCCGTCATCGCATGGATCTGTGCCTCGGTAAAGTCGTTGTCGGCCAGTAGACCTCCCATTGATAGCACCAGCTCCTTGAGGATGATCAGGTCTGTCGAGTTGCCACGCAGAAGCTGTGCATGCACATACTGCACCACAGGTGCCACGTCCATTGTTGCGTACGACGAGAATACCTGGCCCGAGAACCGTGACAGCGCCTGCAGCCACTTGGACGTCAGCAACACTGACGTCGCCTGTGTCCGGCTGCGTTGTTTGCCGCCCAGCGAGCTCATCAGCGACCACACCAACACATCGTATCCCAATGCCGTGAAATACCGCGCGCACGACACAAACACGTCGATAATGTTGTCGTACACTTCCAACTGTCCAAGAGCCACCCGGAAAACGATACCTGGAGACGCCAGCGCCGTCTTTGCCAGCGCCCGCCCCATCACGGCCTTGTTGTCCTTTGAAATTCGCCGCATGATGCCCATGGTTTCCCGCCGGATCCGCTCAAACGCCTTCTTCACGGCCGGTTGTCGAGATGTCGGCCCTTCATACCACTCCGAGTACAGTTCGTACCGCACCCGCAGCGGATAGTGTCGCAGCACCTCCCACACTGCCTCCACACAGGACGGATTCTCCGGGATCAGACTCAGCGCCGGCACCAGCAGCCGTCGCAGCAGCTCTAGCCATCGTTTCCGGTTGTCTGCCGAAGGGTCATTATGCAGACTCTTCACGCCAATGGCCGAGATCTTGCACAGCAACTCTGGATCCTGTCCGATGCACACACCCGACACACCCAAGAATGTGTTGCAGAGCGTGAATACATCGTCCACTGTCTGGCATACCGGCACGTTGTCCACCCATTCATCAAAGTAGAACCGGTAGGCTTGTCCGTCCGCCACGTCCAGCTTGTCTGCAAACGGCCATCGGAAGGGTCGCCGTATCGGCAACTCGCTCCGCTTCACACTCCCCTTGGGCATTCCACTCTGGTCCACATCAGCTACCTTCTTTGGCGGACACTCTGCCAACTCCTCCGACGCTGCTGCCGGCCGCGTCTCGTCTGCTACCTCGTGGAGCGATCGGAGGAGGATGCGGTGGATGAGTGGCAAAAGATTCTCCGCGTACAGCTCCATGATCCACGGAAACCGACCCAAGATGAACAGCGCCTCCGGGATAGCTCCAATCAGCAACAGGTGGTCCACGATCTGCACCTTCATCGGCAGTGGCTCTGGAGGCTTTGGCGTGTCGTCGGCCGCTCCGGCACCTGCTGCTGAATTCGCTGCACCCGCGGCTGCGGTACCGTCGTGGCGACCTGCAGCCGTATTCGCCGCCGCGCCGCCGGCACCCGGTGCTGGTGGCGCTGGCATATCGTCAGGCAACGCGCCGGCCATGGCCAGGGCGTTCGAAGACATGCCTGGCCTGCTGCGCCGTTCCTTCTCCTCCAGCTCTTCTTGCTTCTTTTGCCGGATCGCATCCATGCCGTCGTCAGGTGGCCACAGATGCGGATATAGGTCGCAGAACGAGATGAAGCCGATCTTGATGAGGAGCGCCGCCAGGTAGAGGAGGTTGGCCGGCAGAATGTCGTCGGGTCCTCGTGCTTCTGAGCTGTAGAAGCGCAGCTTGAATCCCAGAATTTGGGCAGCCACACGGTTTCCCTGCGGTGGTAGAGTATGCGTTGTTTCGATCCATTGTAGCTCATGGCCTTCGAAGCTACCGGCACCGTTTTTGCTGCCTATACCGTTTCCGTTCCCGTTTCCATTCGTGTTGCCATTGATTTCACCGTCAGCAACCTCTCTTCCGCCCAACTGGAAGAATGCATGCAGATGGGTCTGTCGTGCCGTCTCCCAAAAGGCAATATCACGTCTCTTCCGCTCGGATACCACAATAGCCTCCTCCTCTTCCTCGGTCAGGTTGACGCCCGCAAGCTCCGGCTGTGCCCAGCGAGGCAGACCGCCGAAAAACGAACTTCGTGGATGCTTGGAATGGTCGCGCGGCCACCAGGAACTGATGCGTAGAAACTTGACAAAAAACTTGAACTGCTTGATTATGGTGGCGGCAAACACGTCCAGTGTGATGTCAAGAACACGTCCGACGTCCAGGTCAAACGTACCGATAAGGCCCTTGACCTTTTCAAACGTGGCGCGCGCCGAGTCGAACCCGGGATCCTGCACGGCCATGGAACTGCTCGTGTATAGCTCTGTGACCAGCTTGGAGAAGCCTTCGGTTTCCTCGCGCAAAAGGTTGTAGCTCTGTTGTCGGTAGAGTAGGTTGGTCGAGTAGCGGATGGCCATACGCTGGAAGGTGTCGCGCAAAAGGCCCAGACGCATCAAGAACTCGTGGTCCAGCACCTGTCGCATCAGTGTTGCTGACACGCCCGTCTGGAACATAAAGTCACGCAGCAGGAGGAGTCCATTGTTAGCAGCGTCCTCCGTTTCCATGAAGACAGAGACCGTGTCCAAAAAGACAACGCGTGCATCGAAGCCGCCTGAAACAGCCAGTGCAAACGCCTTCTCCTTTTCATCAGACTCCTCGGCTTGGTCGCCCATCACCTCCTTCACCACCAGTCCTGCATCGCTGCAATCCAGACGCTTTTCCACAACAGCATGCAGGATCTCTTGGAAGACAGACGACAGTTCGACTTCGTCCTCATCGTTGCGCGATTGGACACCGCTGTCCACGACTGCCTGGCGTTCGCTCTGCGTCCAGTTCGCGATGCGATCGTCGGTCAAAATGGCGTAAATGTATGGCAATGTGGGACGCGGTCGTTTTTCGGGTGGCGCAGGCCTCGAGGCCATCGTTGCGTTCGACATCGGGGGCGGCGGTGGCGGCTTCACGGCAAGTGATGCTGCTGTCGTTCCGTTTGTCTGCACGGGATGGACGACACTGGCGTTGGTATCGTCACCTGGTTCTCGGCGGTCGGGTCGTCGCAAACCGCGGTTGGCGTGGGGGCCACCCCGGCCAGGGCTACTGGTATCCTGGTGCTGTCCAAGAGCGGTCTGTTCCGGGTGGTGAGGCGAGGGTCGTATTCCACCCTTGTCGAGACCTCCGATCTTCCGCTTAGGAGGCATCCCGGCTCTCTTCTCGAGAGGTGTTAACTTCAAGGCTCTCGTGATATCATGGAATGGAATGCTCGATTGGTTCGATGGCGAGAAATGGGTTGGGTATCTTCAGAGCAAGTACGCACAGCGTGGGAGAAAAAAAAATAAGATGGAGAGTTTTTGTGCGAGTCGATCGTCACAGAGAAAATGGGTGTTGTGGGGAGAGGAGAGAGAGAAATAGGGTGGTTGAAGAAATTTTTTGGTCTTTCAACAGGGCGTGACTTGGTATTCGGGATGAAATGGTCCGACCGCGCTGTGTTGTCGGGCAGAAGACGCGCTCTAGGCAAAATGGCAGATGACGAGGACTGCTGGTCGGTGTTTAAAAAGTTCTAGCGGCGCAAACGGCTTGGAAGGACAGTTGTCGAGCAACAAGAAGGAAATCGAAACAAGATTAATAAAAAAAATGATCCGCCGACGAGCGAAAGATAAAAAGACGCGAAAAAATGACAGGAGCGAAAAGAGAACGAAGGAAGGAATGGCTGTGTGCGTGGCACAGGAATGATGGCAGTCCGTGACGAGGTTGCCGAGGTGGTGCGGCGCCCTTTCACGTCGATGGGATAAGTTGGTTGTTGAGCAAACAGGAAAAAAACGAAGCTATTCACTCTCTCGCCTTTTCGCGTTGAGCTTTGTGCAGCAGCCTCACACGCCAAGTTGTCCCCCCCTGCCACACCAGCCACACTTGCACCGCCACAGAAACGTTTTGCGTATTCAACCCCGTTTTCAGACAGAAGTGGGTCTCGTGGGGAGATAGGACAGAAACCGCGTGCAGCGAACCTGCAGGATCCCTTTTGAAGGCAGCCTGCAGGCTTGCGTCTTTGGCTGTGTTTTTTGCGCCATACAGAAAGGACTCTTCCCATAGGCTGCTGGCCATCATGGCTCGCGACGCACGTAGACAGATCACCAGATGGTATAGGTACATCACATGCTTTACAAAATACGTGACACTTTGTGTACCCCACCATTGATGACTAATCGGGCCTTATCGGGGCTATCAATTGCACCATCCGGTGGGCGGAGCTACTTTTGGGGTATTTTTTTTTCAAGAGCGCAGCCAGCGACGAACGAGGCTTGTGACTCAGACAAATCCGCGCTGCTCAAATAAAGTCGACAGGATCCCCGTGGTTTCTTCTGGTTGATTGGTATATTTTTCTTTGCCACTCGTTTCCAAAACATTGTTGCTTGCCAGCGTTTCTGTCCAGTCATAGATGCAGTTTGTCAACAACTTGCAGCCGAGAAAAAAATTCTCAGCAAATCAGCAAATCAGCAACTCGGCAAATTGGCAAATCGGCAAATCACCAATGACGTCGGATAACAACCTTACCAACGGGGTGGCCCGGCCGCACTATGGTCAGTATATTCCTACTATTCCTGATATCCCAGAGACTTGTTTCCGGAGAAGCCTGTTCTCGCTATCCTTCTTCCCCCCTCCTATCAAGAACAGTGACTGAATACCTGCAAGAAAGAACTCAGGGGCAACCCGAAAACCCGTTTGCGGCCCTGATTCCGGACCAGCAAATAGCCGTCGTGCCGTCCTTTACTCTCGAGTCGGGCGAGACCCTTCACAATGTGCCTGTCGCATACACCACCCGCGGCACGCTGTCTCCCGATGGCACCAATGCCATGGTCATCTGCCATGCGCTCACAGGCAGTGCCGACGTGAGCGATTGGTGGGGTCCGCTTCTGGGTGGACCGGGACGGGCGTTTGACACTTCGCGCTTCTTCATCATCTGTCTGAACAGTCTCGGCAGTCCGTACGGCACGGCGAGCCCGGTGACGGCCAAGGACGGCCACCCGAGCAGGGGCCGGTACGGACCCGAGTTTCCGCTGACGACGATTCGAGACGACGTGCGGTAAGTGATCTCTATTCACACCGTCTACCTTTCTCTTCTAATGGCTTAGCCTCCACAAACTCGTGCTGGACGACTTGGGCGTGCGCCAGGTCGCAGCCGTCATCGGCGGCTCGCTCGGCGGCATGTTTGTGCTCGAGTGGGCATACCTCGGCAAAAACTACGTGCGCAGTGTCGTGCCCATTGCCACGAGCAGCCGCCACAGCGCATGGGGCATCAGCTGGGGCGAGGCGCAGCGGCAGAGCATTTATGCGGACCCCAAGTACGAGGACGGGTACTACTCGTTTGAGGATCCACCCGTGGCAGGACTGGGAGCGGCCCGGATGTCGGCGCTGCTGACGTACCGCAGCCGCAACTCGTTTGAGGCGCGGTTTGGACGCAACATTCCGGATCCGAAGCGCAAGCAGACGATCCTGGAGCGCGAGCAGCGGGCGTCGCCAGCCACGTCGGAGCCGCCGAGCTCGCCGTCCGAGAACCACTTCCGGATCCACAACGACGGACACCGGGTCCAGGAACGGCGGTTCCGGAGCGACAGTGCGACGTTGGATCCGGAGTTTCATGGGTCGGAGGCCATGAAAGCGACGAAAGTGGCGAAAGGGTCTTCGCCGCCGTCGCCGCCCCCTACGGCCAAAGAGAGCCTGACGGGTGCGGTGCAGCCGCTGCTGCCGACGTCGACATACTTCTCGGCGCAGTCGTACTTGCGGTACCAGGCGACCAAGTTTGTGCGGCGGTTCGACAGCAACTGCTACATTGCCATGACACGTAAGCTGGACACGCACGACGTGTCGCGCAGCCGGGCGGCGACAGTGGCAGAGGCGCTGGCGATGATTGAGCAGCCGACACTGGTGCTGGGGATCGAGAGCGACGGCCTGTTTACGTTTGCCGAGCAGCAGGAGCTGGCGGCACACATTCGGAATGCACGTCTGGAGCGGATCGACAGTCCCGAGGGTCACGACGCGTTTCTGCTGCAGTTTGAGCAGGTGAACCGGTACATTCTGGCGTTTCTGCGAGAGGTGTTGCCGGACATTATGAGCAAGCCGGGCATTGGAAGTGTGAACGGGAATGGGACGGAGGAGAGTTCAGTGGGTGCGTTGACAAAGTCGAGCACGTTTGGCGAGGCTGAAGTGGACGATATTACGGCGTGGTGAGTGTTTAGCGTGTAGTTTGTAGGTATGGAGTATTATGGACAATTATGGACAAGACACTTCCAAGATCCCATCTCGGGGTATTGGATACCCCGGGTGAACCACCCCTGTTGCCAAGTCATCCAGTCAGGGATAACTGTTCTGGCCCAATTGTACGGCTATGCGGCACCGCAACTGGCAAGGCGGAGAAGCATCCGGCACCGGCCATGAAAGATGCAACAGCGGGTGGCAATAAACTTGGCTGATCCATGGCTGCTGCGAATGAGCGTGCAAAGCAGCAGCCGGTGTGGATGCGTGCCGTCTGCCGATCCAGGACATGTTACTGTGTTTAAGGGATCCTTCCTAGAATTACAGGGTATTAGCGTAAATGTCGTGCCTGTAGGCTTGTGGCGGAAACTGGCCTTTACTGTGTATACGGAGTACTACTATATACGTATTAGTCACAAGTCAATTTCGGCAGGCATCTTCCGAGTGGGTTTCCGGCAGCCAAAGAAGATGGGGGTCTTGTCTTTTTCGACTATGTCTTTTTCCAGTCGGTGAATTGCGAATTGCGACTTTTTGTCTGCTGTTCACACATTCAGCCATGGCTGTCGCCGACGTCTCCTTGGACGACAAGAGGAGCAGCAGCTCCGACAACAAGGATTCCGGCTCTCTCTCGACCGCTACTCTACAGGACGATGGCAAGCCAGGTGCTCTGCCCGGGTCTGGACCCGATATGGCACCATCTCCTCCCCCCCCGGTCCTCCCAGACGCTGCCTCAGCTCCTTCACCCCCCGAGGCCACGAGGACACGACTCCAGACGGCCATCATCATGCTGTCGCTGTGCTCGGCCATGTTTCTCTCGGCGCTGGACGTCACCATCGTGACCGTGGCCATCCCGACCATCGCCGGCGATTTCAACAGTACTATTGGCTACACCTGGATCGGCTCGGCCTATCTGCTGGCCAGTGCCGCCGCCGCTCCGTCCTGGGGCAAGTTCTCGGATATCTGGGGCCGTCGCCAGGTCCTGCTGGTGGCCGTGGCCGTCTTCTGGATCGGGTCGCTGCTCAGTGCGACGAGCGTCAGTATGGCCATGTTGATTGGTGCTCGGGCCGTGCAGGGCATCGGCAGTGGCGGCATCGTCATCCTCGTCAATGTCTGCATCAGTGATCTCTTCTCCATCCGCAAACGTGGCTTCTACTTTGGCCTGACCGGTCTCGTCTGGGCCTTTGCCGGCGGTATCGGCCCTGTCCTCGGCGGTGTCTTCACCACCTATGCCACCTGGCGCTGGTGCTTCTACATCAACCTGCCCGTGGCCGGCGTCGGCTTCGCCGTCCTGCTCTTCGTGCTGCGCCTGCACAACCCACGAACTGGTCTACGCGAAGGCCTGGCTGCCGTCGACTGGTTTGGCAGCCTGACCATTGTCGGTGGTACACTGATGATCCTCATGGGCCTGACCTTGGGCGATGCTGTCTACCCCTGGCGCTCGGCCACCGTTATTTGTCTGCTGGTCTTGGGCGTCGTCGTCATCGGCCTCTTTTTCGTCATTGAACAACGCTTTGCTCGCTTCCCTGTCATCCCTCTACGTCTGTTCCGCCACCGTGTCGCCCTCGCTGCTTACGGTACCTGCTTCTTCCACGGTCTTGTCTTTATATCGGGAACCTACTACCTCCCCCTCTACTTCCAGGCCGTTCTCGGCGCCTCGCCCTTGATGTCGGGCGTTTATGTTTTGCCCTTTTCTATTGTCATCTCTGCCACGAGTGCCAGTGTCGGCTTCTCCATCCGCAAGACGGGCAACTACCAAATCTTCATCGTGGTCGGCTTCGTCCTGCTGACTCTCGGCATTGGCCTCTTTACCGACCTCGGCGCCGAGGTCCACTGGGGCAAGTGCATTGTCATCCAGATCGTGGCCGCTCTGGGCATTGGCTGTAATTTCCAGAGCCCACTCATTGCTCTGCAGACGACGGTGCAGCCGCGTGACATTGCCTCGGCCACGGCCACTTTCGGCTTCATCCGTCAGCTTGCCACATCTATTTCTGTCGTCGTTGGTGGCGTCGTGTTTGAGAGCGGCATGCAGAGCCAGCACGCTACTCTTGTCGCCACCATTGGCGAAGAAGCCGCCGGTTTGCTCACGGGCAGCAGTGCCGCTGCTAGTGTCTATCTGATTGAAGATCTCGACAGTACCGACCTGGCGGCTGCTCGTGCCGCATACTGGAAGAGCTTGCGCAACATGTACATCTTGTACACGGCCTTGGCCGGTGTTGGCCTGGTTGTGTGTCTCTTTATCCAGCAGACGACGCTCAGCAAGACGCACGAGGAGCATAAGACAGGCCTCAAGGCCATGAAGGAGGAAGAGGAGGAGAAAAAGGGCCGAGACAAGGCTGCCAAGCAGAAAACGGGTGATGTTGAGCAAGGTGTTATAGAGAATGCTTGATGCATATGGATTGGCGTATAAAATGTACTTTAAAGACTCAGGATTTTTGGGATTTCTTTGCATTACCATTTCATTTACGGAGCATATCCAATTTAATGTCTGTTTCCAACAAAAGAGAGTCGTGTGCCATTTACCATTACCCGTGAATTTCCGGCCAAACAAAACAAAAGAAACCCAATACAAAAGAAATCAGTCACACACTGCTATTACACAAACGTTGTTGGTTGCTCAATCTCTTTGCGGCTTTTGTTCGTGTTGGAACGCAACAGGCCCAAGTCCCACCAGCCCTCGATGCGCTCAAGGATAGTCTTGCGACGCACCGTGGGAGAGACGGGACTGAGCATGGCCGGTGAGAGTGGCTGTGGTGGTGGGGGCGGACGCGGCTGGGGTTGCGACTGCGTTTGAAATCCGCGCAGCGAGAACATGGAGTCACGCTCGCGGAACCGGCTCTGGCCCTTTTTCCAGGGCGACGGGTGGAGGAGATCGGGCCGAGAGGAGACGGGTGGTTGTGGTGGTTGCGGTCCTGTCAAAGACCGCCCCATGGCTGTCCCAGCTATGGGCATCGCGAGAGAAGATTCGGGGTAGACTACCGTTGTGGCGGACGCAGACGCAGACGCCATTGCTACGGCCGTGGTCGACGACACCTGCGGCGAGAAGACGACCTGGATCGTTCCTTGACGGGTGTCTGTCGGCGTCAACGCCGAGGCCGACGAGTATCGACTGCCGAGGATTGAGTTGCGGGCCGAGACCAGCCGGGACCGCATCGGATGCGTCGTGGCCGGAGGAGGAGGAGGCGACAGAGGCGTCGTGATCCCATTGGCCTTGTTGTCGTCGTCTTGGTCGTAGTCATCGTGGTCGTAGTCATGGTCCTCGGGCAGTTGGATCCGGAGCTTCTTTCGCGACACCCCGCGCCCCTATTGGCCAAAGGCCTTGGCCTCGCTGCTGGCAGGTGCCGTGGCAATGGCCAGCTCAATCTGGGACTCATCATTGGGGCCGGCGCCGCCGACTGGGCCTTGGGCTGCTGCTGCTACCCGGCGTTCGCCCAGGTATAGCAGCCCCGTGGCGAAGCCGCTCAGGGCAAAGAGGATGCAGAGGACAATGATGAAACCCCAGACGGCCATGATCTGCTTGCAGGTGGACTGGGTGTTGCCGACGAATAAGATGGCACTGGCGGTGTTGTGACCGACAGCGAGGGTAAAGAGGCCGTCCGTGTCTGTCGTCGAGTAGTCGGAGCAGGTCGTGGCCGACAGGGGGCCGCCGAAGATGGCAGCAATGACAATGAAGGGAATCATAAAGAGGATATCCATGGCGCTGGTGGCCAGGTAGGGGAAATGAGTGTCGTCGTAAGCCGTTACGGAGAGGAGCGTCCAGAGGAGCCCGAGACAGGACTAAACAGTTAGCAGGGAAGAGAAGAGAGAAAATGAAAAGACTTACAAAGATGAGAGTGCCGACTACCTGGCCCGGAATAGAAATGAGAGCACGGCTGTCCTCATTGGTGAAGTTGGAGACCATTCCGACGACGACGATCAGCGAGATGATCTGCAAAGGACGGGCGCCGACAAAGGCGTAGCCATAGTAGCCGTGGTCACGGAAACCCATGGTGAGAGAGGAGGCAAGAGACGAGATAAAAGACAAGAAAATGAACTGGAAAGACTGAGAAGAGGCTGAGAACGAAGGTGAGCTGCTTCCAGTGCAACACACAGATAAATTGTGTGAATTTGTTTGGCAAAAAAAGTCCAATAAGTCGTGAAGGAGAGACGTCGATCTTTAAACGATCAGAGACAACCAGAGATCAGGAGACAACAGTCCAGAGAGACAATGAGAGAGATGAAAGGACAAGGAGACAAGAAAGAGAGAAGACAAGGTCCCACGAGAAAGGATACCCGAGAAAGAATCAAAGAATGAATCAAACACGCCGAAAAGATACAAAGAAAAGTCGTCTGAAGGAAGTCGTTGTTGGTTTGATATCAGCCAGAATTCACGGCTCCAGACACGACGACGCCGTCTTTATGTATGCCGTCTCCCGTCTTGTCTTTGCCGCTGGCCGACGGTCTGGACGTTTCTAAAAGAAGAACAGACGTTCTCGCCAGCTTGACAAAGGCTACTCTCACTCCTCGCACCCCCCTGTCCTTCCAGCTGCCGACCTCCGCCATGCTTCTTGTCCGGAATCTCACCACGCCTCTTCCGTCGCCTACTTTGCGGCCACCCTCGTCTCAGTTAGCCGCCTCAGACTTGAGCTACACAGAAATGGCCACTTATGGAAGACGAGAATGGACAGACACCAGGCTATCTTTTCTTCGTTGCCCCTTCAATTCCTACAGACCTGTTCATATCGCTTTCCTCATTCCCTACTCTGTACTCCATATTCGTGATTCTTAATTCTTGATTCTTTACCTTCCCCAGCTGACCCGCGAATCTGTCGTTTCATCCGACCCCCGGCTCATAGGGCTTGCCGCAGCGGCTGAGAACTGCCCATCGCCAGCCAGTCGTTGGCCTCTTGTCCCGGCCACCCTCCCCTCCAATCTCATTTTCTCCAGCCCGGCCCTGTCTGTCCGCCGCGCTGGGACCAGCTATTTTTTCCTTTTTTTCTTCGTATTGACAGCCCCCTCCCCTTCCCCGCTATAAAAAATACCCCGGCAGTGGCCAATCGCACCCCTGCACGGCTGTTTTCACTCGTCCAATCCTGCTTGGTTGGCTGCATGAAACAGGCGTCAGACGGCCAGTTTAAGCGCGGCCGCGTCGATTGGACGAGCTCTGTTCGTCTCTCCAAGTCAACATGCTTCTTTTTTTGTTATCGTTCCTGGCATCATCCATTATCCTCCTTCCCTGGCCGGCCATCTTGTCCAGCCGGGTGGTCAGAGACTCACGGGACTCTGTTCCGGAAGCCGCTGTTTCTTTTGACGCCGCTCGTGCGGCATCGAGGCTGTGCCTTGTTGTCATTCATGCATCCACCGGAGAACATACAGAGACTGGCTTGTTCTCTTTTGCCTCTTTGCCTCTTTGCCTCTTTCGTACATACGGCCGCCTGGCCTGGCGTCAAATTCCTCCAAAACCTAGCGTTTTTCTTTTTTTCTTTTTTGAACACGGCGCCTCGACAATGAGAGGAACCCAGGAAATAGCAAAAAAAAAAAAAAAAAAGAGAGAGAGTGAAAAGAATAATGGAAACGGAAACAGGAACAAAAACAAACAGTAAAAACAGAATTGGAAATTGGAACTTTGACACTAAACTCTTTCCCAAATCTGCCTCTATCCTCCAAATCCCTTCCTTCTAACAACCATTCCCCCCTTCTTTCCCTCCCTTTCCCTGCTCGCTTATCCCAGGAGATCGTCCAGTCCGTTGCCGCTGGTCGAGGTCGCCGGCTTCGGCGTAGACGTCGCCGAGCTGTTCGTTCCCCAGATGGCCGCGTTGCTCTTCTCCTGCGCCAGCTGGCCCATCGAAGGCCCTGGCCCCGCTGGCGCAGTGTTTGTCTTCTTGATGCCCGTGCTGGCCTGCGACCAGAGCGCCCCAAACGCGTCACCGCCTCCACTCGGCTTACTCGCCGAAGACGCCGAGGACGGCAGCGCAGGCCGCAGTGCCGCCATTCCAACAGTGGACGTCTGCCGCTGCTGCGCCTGCGCCTGCGGGAACACAGACGTCGTCTTCATGCCGGTCGGCGACGACGTCACCGGCGACGCCTGCACGGACTGATAGTAGTTGGGCTGCGCCGGCTTGTAGCCACCACCTGTCGAAACAGGGGCAATAGGAGCGGCAGCCGCTGGTGCATGGAAGGCCGAGTAGTTGGCCCCGGTGCCGGTCGTCTGCGGCGGCGGCGGCGAGATCGACGACATACCCACCATGTCGGCCAGGTTCACCTGCTTGGGCGCCGACACCGGCTGTGGCGCTGCAAACTGGGCTCCGACCGTGTTGGACGTCGTTAGCGGCGGGCTGGACAGCGAGAGACCGGCCAGCGCGCTGCTGGCCGGGGCCGTGGCAGCCGCAGCTGCTGGCGTTGCCGACTGAAAGTCGTCAAAGTCATCATCGTCCCCGCCAGCAGGAGCTGCCGCAGCAACAGCGGATCCGCTAGATGCCGGTGCCGGATCGTCAAACGAGAACAGGTCGACGACGGGTTCCTTCTTCTTGGGCGGCGGTGCCGCCGCCGCCGCCGTTGCCGCCGCTGGCTCGGCTCGCCTGGTGCTGCTGATGCTGCCGCCGCCTGTCGTCCGCCGCACACCTGCACGGCTGCTCGAAGAGGAGGTCGTCGTTGTACGCGCCGGCCGTTCGCCTTCGTCATACTCGTCGTATTCCTCAAACTTGTCGCCGCCACTGCCGCCACCGCCACTCGAGCTGCCACCGCCCGCTTCGTTGTAGTCACCGGTCCGGCCACCAAACACGCCGCCGTCGCCGTACACGCCACCCGAGTAACCACCGTAGCCGCCTGAGGTGGAACTGCCACCAAAGCCGCCCGAGTCGCTGCCGAAGCCACCGTACCGGCTGCTGCTGCTGAAGCTGCCACCGCCACCCTCGACGCCCGTGAATTTGGCCTTGTTGGCCCGGGCTTTCTTGCGCTCAGACCGGATACGGTCGACGTCGCTCAGCAGCTCCGTGAGCTCCTTGGCACGGTTGCGCACATTGATGCCCTGGTCCTTGCCATTGGGGTCGATGAAGTGGAACTGCCGCAGCATCTTGAGCAGGGTAAGGTGGGAGCGGGCATCGTCAATGACTCGTTCGGAACCGTGCTTGATCAGGAACTCGAGCAGCTGCAACGCCTTGTATATTTGCCGCCACTCCTCGGCGGCCTTCTCGGTGAATCGGCGGTAGATCATGGGCATGATTTCATTGAGGGTTTGGCTGTCCACTGTCAGTGGGCGAAAAGACAAGAAAGAGAGAATAGAGAAAAGAAAAAAGAGAAAAGAAAAAAGAGAGCAGCTCACTAGTTGAAGGTGCCGTTGGCAATCTCCTGCATCAGTGTCGACGAAGCTCCCCATGGCTCGTTGTTGGTCGCCTCCCGGACTTTCGCCTCCATCTCAGTGTAGTTCATCACGGCTGCACAAGCAGGTCAGCTCTGTCCATGCTCGGGAATATTTTCGTATTTTGATCAAAGCCCCGTCCAGAGGCCCGTTTGCCCTCGCTTCCGCGCGGATCCGTCCTTACCATTTTGCACCTTTCGCACGCCGGCCTTGAGGTCATACAACGTCAAGTTGGAGACGGAGTCCTTGAGTGAGTTGAAATCCATCTTGGACATGAATGTCCTCAGCGGACAGCTTGTGACAAAAAGACGATGGCGCTGCCCTGGAAGGGAGATGAGAACTCCAAAAATCAGTTCTGCTTCTAGAACGTGGCTTGACCGATCTATCCAGATTGCAAGTAGCCGTAAGGAAATCGTGGAACCAATGCATAGCCAAGAAACCCCTGTTTCCTTGTCCCCAAATAACCGCCGCCCCTAGCCTAAATCCGGTAGATGAGTAATCACCGGTGAATCACGTGATTCAATGGCCTCCGTGCAGACTGCGCCAACGAGGCCAATCATGCTGGTGATGGTTGTGGATTGGCGAGAGAGCCGAGAGAGCCGAGAAGGGCTACCGTATTTCTCTTGACTCGTCGGATGGTCTGAAAACGAGGCCTGCAGGCGTGACGGGACGTATCCGTTGGGGCTGCCAGATCCCTCGCACCCATGGGCCGATGTTAGTGCCTTGTGGCCTCAGGCCAATAGTTTCTCTTGAACGGACCCCAGACCACAAATTCTTTCGGCAGAGCTCGTCGAGCTTCCGGACCTGTGCCATCCATCTGTCGACGTCGAACCCGGCTCTTGTCAGCATCAATTCCTCGCCGCTCTTACTGCGTGATCTTGTTCTCGCTTGTCAACAGCCCGCTCTCTCCAAGCTTCTACCACATTTCCCATTACAAGGTGCGTACAGCCGTTATGGCTTTTTGAGCAGTTTTTTTTTTGGCGAACAAGACAACCTTCGGAAGAGCTGCTCTCCGCTCCTCTTTAACCTTGTCTGTCCTCCAAAGTATCTCCTGTCTGTGGAAAGGGTGGCTGCGAGCATGACTGCACATGGGGAACAGAAAACCTGTTGTCCAGCACACACACATCCGGCGAGCAAATCCGCGGTAACAATCAAAGAGCCGCTGGTATCATCCTTCTGTCTCTCTGCCAACAAGATCCCCCACCGTTTTCACCCTGCCTCTCACACACACCCCCTGCTCTTTTCCTGATCCTCCATTCCGAAACCCCGCACACCACCAAGTACCTTTTCGTCTTCGCTCGGCCCGCACTACGAGTTTTTTTTATTTTATTATTTTTTTTTACCCGGGCGAGGGGCAAATGGCAGTTGCCTTGAAAGGGCAAAAGGGTAAAAGGGAAATGGGAACAGGGAACAGTGCACGTCTCGGGGGGAGGCAGTGCTCTGCTGTGGCCGTTTAGTGGAACGCGGCTGGGGTGAGGCTTGGCCCAGCCCGGCTCAGAGCACGCCATGACCCCGTTTACGAAGATTGTTGATCTTGATCTGTTGATCTGCCCTCCAATCACCCTCTTCGTCAGCAGGTTTCTGCGGCGTGATGCTCTTTTGCTGGCAGGGCCACGCGTTGCTTATCGAATGGCTCTAATGACCCTCTCTGCCTTCAAGCGAATGGCTGGCTGACCCTGGCGGGCGTGGAACCTGGGGGCTTTGTTGCTTATATAATACATGGGAGATGCTGTGAGGACGGACAATGGTTCGTCAATGATGACAGAAGATGGGCGCAAGACGCCCCGTGGTTGGCTGCATGACAGTGGGGGTTGGCTGCTAACGCAATAGTGGAGGGGCATTCTGCAGGCGCCAAGCAGGAAAAAAAAACAATGGCGGGCCCACTGAAACCCAGTATCCTCCGACCCCTCCTACCCCGCCAGTGTATTTGTTTCGCTCCAGCTGCCCCTCGAACGTCTTTCGTCTCCTCGTTCCTTTCTTCTTCCTCCAGCTTGAAAGCTTCATCCCCGACTCTCTTTCATCGTCCCGGTTTTCAATTCGCTTCTCGCAGCTTTTCTTCTACCGTCAAAATGGCTGCCTCTAACGTGTAAGCTCATTCCAACCACTTCTCCTTGTCCTTTTCAATCGCCAATCTTTTCTGGCCATTTGGTCTTTTTTTTTTTTTTTGCTTTCTCTGGGAGCTTCAACTAACCTCGTCTTCACTAGCTACTTCGATATCGAATGGGAGGGTCCGGTCCTGGACGGCAACAACAAGCCTACCGCCAAGGTCGAGAGTATGCATGCCCCTGTGGAATAAACCCTCCTTTTTCTTCTCATGCTGACTTCTTCGCATCGTAGAGCAGAGCGGCCGCATCGAGTTCAAGCTCTTCGACGATGTCGTCCCCAAGACTGCCACGAACTTCCGTGAGCTCGCCACGGGCTCCAAGGGCTTTGGCTACGCCAAGTCGTCCTTCCACCGTATCATCCCCGACTTCATGCTCCAGGGTGGTGACTTCACCCGCGGCAACGTACGTCTCCCCCTCAAACAATACAATGGTTGTCTTTCTTGCTTCTAACACTCTTCCAGGGCACTGGTGGCAAGTCCATCTACGGCGAGAAGTTCGCCGATGAGAACTTCAAGCTCAGACACGACCGCCCCTTCCTGCTGTCCATGGCGAACGCTGGCCCCAACACGTATGTTCTAAATCCCCTTTCCCCTTCCACGTACATTAACTTTATCTAACATCTCTCTGCAGCAACGGCTCCCAGTTCTTCGTCACGACCGTCGTCACCTCGTGGCTCGATGGCCGGCACGTCGTCTTCGGCGAGGCCGTTGGCCCTGACTCGGTTCGTGTGATCAAGTCCCTGGAGGCTACGGGTTCTTCGAGCGGTAGCATCAAGTACCCCACGAAGCCCACCATTGTCGCTTCGGGTACCGTGTAAGCTTGTTATTCATCTCGCATCAAAATGGGGAATCGTTACAAGAGTTTCGTGCTGGTAAAGACGAATATCTATGGACTGGACAAACAAAAAAGACTTTGTTCTTGATGTAACAAAACCACAAATGCAAGGGTAAAAGGCTCACGGATAAGAGCACCTACACACATGAATTATGCAAAACGTGACTATCGAATGATGTGTGATGTAAATGATGTGCCTTTCTGGCAAAATGCCAAACACACGCCCCCTAAACTCCATTGATAAACTCCCTGGATGCATGACGTTGTTATCCTATGCTACATTCACCCTCCCTATCTTTTCACCTATCCACTTCCACTGGAGCATCTGCTTGTGCCAATGGCAGCGGCGTCTGCGCCTCGTCAAGACCCAGCCAGCGGTTGAAATACTCGCAGTTGGCCGGGCTGACCGGCCCGCCGTCCTCACACAGGTCAAAAACGGGGCACATACCGCACGGAACCTCTGTAAAGCCGTTGTTGATGGACGGCGCGCCCATGGGGGCACCGTCTTCCTCGGACTGCATCAACGACCCTGTGGCCAGGCGGGCCACGTTCAGTGCCCGGTATCCCGTCTCGCGTGAGTTGGGCAAGCGCACCGGTTCCAGCAGGCCGTCATACACGAGCACGTCGACGAGCTGCTGGATGTCCGACTCGCCCAATGTCGTGTTGGTCGTGATGGCCGCCTGCTCAATCAGTTCGGCAATCTGCCGCACTGTTGGGTACTCGGTATAGCCCGCTGGCATGGGCAGGAGCACTTCCTGGTGTCGGCGGCTGCGGCGTTGCTGCTGCTGCTGGGCGTGGGCGTGGCTGTGTGTGTGGCCATGGCCGTTGGTCTGTTCATGGTCTCCCGTGGACAGGGCGTCTGCACTTCGTTTCTTGCCCCGGGAAACACCCTCTGCGGCTGTTGCATCCGCTGCGGCTGTTGTACCTGTTGTCCCGCCCCGAATGACACCCTTCTTTGGTTGTTTTGTCGCTGCTCCGGAGGAAGTGCTACGGCCGGCACTGCTGCCGCCGTGTCGGCTCAGATACGAACTCCGGTTCCGGATGGTTTCAAAGACCACCCGCAGCAGCTGGTCGATGAATGCTTCGTCCAGTGTCGAGTCTGTGTACCACGGCCCACCCGTGGCCCGGTCGGACGGCCGCAAGGTCGCCTTGATGTACATCTTCTTGCCAATGTTCTCGACGCTCTTCATGTGTCGGATATAGCCCTTGGTCTCGAGGAACTTGATGCACTGCTTGAGTACCGAGTCGTGCATGTTGAGTCGGTGCTTGAGAATACGTGCCCAAATGCCGTCGGCACCGGCATCGTCGATGAGTTCGTACACCATGATCTGGTCCTGGTTGAGCTGCTTGTACCTGTGACCGTTAGCCTATGCTCTGGCGCTCCAGAAACAGATAGGGTGAGAGACTCACTTGGAAGCATCTTCCTGTGGCCGGTACCGCCAGCACAAGCCCAGCCGGTTGTCGTTCATGGCTTTGAACAAAAAGTCCTGGCAGAGTCCCTGCACTGCCTTCATCAGCAGCATCAGGCTCTTCTCTGGGATGACATCCAGGGCCAAAAGCTCATTTTGATTCCATAGTCGGGTTTCGCTGCCGTTGTCTACGACGGCCTGGTAGAGCGCATCTTTGAGGAGGTCGATCTTCGACGGGTCCTCGCTGGGAGCCCTGGAAGATGCCATGGTGTCGGTCTGTGTGTATCGTGGGAGCCTGGAGCTCCTGCGATGGTGGTGCTCGGCTGCTTTGAGCTGTCGCCTCCTTTATGACTAATCGCGCTGTCGATTGGTTCGGAATGTCGCGGACTGCCGGCGATCTGCGAGTATGGAAATCCGAAGCTGAACACAAAACAGGCGAGAGTAGTCGATGTGCGCCCGTGGTCGTAGGCCAAAGGTGGTGCTCGAGGTGGCTAATCAGGGCAAACCGATTGGCGATGCTGCGAAACAGTTTGCAGCAATTTCTGAACTTTTTTTTCTGCCGGTCTCTCGCCAAGTAAGCGCCCTACCCCTCTCAGGTATAACGCAGCCTGTAACTGGCTGGGCGGTTCCTGGGGAATTTTTACCGCCTTCTAGTTGAGGCACTTCAGCGCACGGTTAAAATATTCACCACACTATTGATTAGTAATCATTTGAAGGAATAAGTACCTCTGTATGCACATAAATAGCTGGTAAAATGAAGTACTGCTGGCTTTCATGTACCGTGAGACGAGTCCTTCGGTACAGTGTTCAGAGTGCCCCACTAATGCTTAGTTCTTTATTCCAGAGAAAAAGGCCCCTCGTTCTTCCTTGCGATCAACGACCGATCACAAGAGGACAGGCTGCTATCTACCATTCACGATGCAGTTGAAAACGATACAGCGCTTGGAGCTGCCTCCAACGGCAGACATGCATGTTCACATGCGACAGGGAGAGCTCATGAAGCTAGTAGTGCCGACAGTCGCTCAGGGCGGCGTCGGTACTGCATTTGTGTAAGCTGTAATGGTAGAATATTCAGTCAAAGAATCAAATGTCTAATTGCCATTATAGGATGCCGAATCTTGTATGTTTTCTGGTGATTTTGGTGAAGAGTGAAATAACTGGCTAATATGGATGTTGAAGGTTCCTCCTCTCACGTCCATTGACAAGGTATGAATGAAAATTAAAAAGATTCTATTGGGGGGCTCAACTCACATGAGATAGGTTCTCGAATACAAGAAGGAGTTGAAGGCAATTTCTCCTGACACGGAGTTTCTCATGTCTATGTTTGTAAGCCTACTTTTGCACTTTGAATTTCATGCAAATGCCGACTCACGATCCCCAGCTTCATAAATCCATAACGCCAGAAATCGTCCAGAAGGCTGCGGCTGTTGGAATCACCGGAATCAAGCTGTACCCTCAAGGTAATTCAAGAGTAGCTCGGTTTTTTTCTATGGCTAACCCGCTGTATAGGAGTCACTACGAACTCAGACTCGGGCGTGTCAGATCTCAAGGATTTCTATGCCACATTTGAAGCGATGGAGACATATGGAATCAGTATGTCCCCAAAGTGCACACTCTACTTCCTACTGGCTGCTAACTTTTTTCAGTCCTCAACATTCACGGAGAGGTTTTGGAGTCCTTGGCCCCACCCAACACAACACTGGAAGAAGCCTTCTTGCCGACCCTGAAGTCTTTGCATGACCGGTTCCCCAAGCTCCGTATTATTGTAGGCAAACTGTTGTTGTCTTGCAGGAAGCATATTGAACAAAACTAACAAACGAAGCTTGAACACTGCACTACCGCCGCTGCCGTCGAGGCCGTCAAGGCCTGCGGATCCAATGTTGGAGGTATGCTGTGGTCTCTTTGATTTTCCCCGCATTGTGCTTTCCGTATCTAACACTGCGGACCAGCAACCATCACGGCCCACCACCTCTACTTGACGCATGCCGATGCTTGTTGCGATCCTTTCGCCTTTTGCAAGCCCATCCCTAAGAAGCCCACCGATAGAGATGTTCTTGTCAAGACGATTGTGGAGGGTAACCCCAAGTTTTTCTTGTAAGTCCCTCTCTTGTCACATCTACGGAGTGTGAAGACTGGTATTAATCTGCTCTTTGTTTCAGTGGCAGCGACAGTGCGCCGCATCTTCTCCACACCAAGACCGATGCCGCACCCGGAAAGTTCCCCGCCGGTGTGTTCACACAGCCCTACGCCACACAACTTGTTCTGTTGGCTCTCGAGGAGGGCATCGAGCGCGGCGTCATCTCTGAGGCAGATGTGACGCAGGAAAAGCTCGCGGCATTTCTCAGTCACAACGGCCGCAACTTCTATCGACTGTCCGAGAAGTCTCCGGCCAAGAAGATTGTGCTCGAGCGCAAGGGTGAGAAGATCCCTGCGAGTATCCGCAGCAAGGACAATGATTCCATGGAGGTTGGCATCTCGCGCGCAGGTACCGAGGTGTTTAGCTTACGGTGGGAGGATGCATGAAAGGAAAATGGGATCGCCAAAAGGCGCATCGTTTTTCGTAAGGAGGTGATCCAGTGATAGGAATGTTGTGAATAAAAATAACGATTCGAGACTACGAGTAAAGTTGGGGGCTGTGTCGAAGCTTTTTGGGCGGCTAACTAGGGCGCTGCACCGGGTAAAACTGGTTGCTTCAGATCAAGTTTTTTTCGGCCGGGGTGGATCAGCCGCACCAAGCAAAGAGCTCCAGAAACCACGCGCCGTGTGAAATAATTAATTTCGATCTCTCGGCCTACCCATATTGTACACATTTCTCACTGTTTTCGTGTTTGTGTGTGCGTCTGTATCCTTACATAAAATATATTTTCGAGGAATGTGAAAGAATATGACTGACGTGATGTTTCACGTCGCCAAAGTCTCCGGACCGACCTCTAAGACTAATTTCAATATTTCTAGATACAACGAAAGTACTGGCACTAGTATATAGACGTGGACTGGCCCTATGGTTTGCTGATAGGATGCCGAGGTTTCCGCATTGCGAGTGAGACATGAGAAGATGTTGGGCCGCGTTTGGACGTGGTTGTGGTCTGGCCATACTCTGTATGGAGTAGTAGAATGGCTCGTACCAGTCGTACAAGTAAGCGTACTTCTTGCTCGTACGAGTACTTTCCCTCCATGAAGAAAAACGCCTCGGGAACACCAGACCTTTCTTTTACGTGCGTTCCATAGTATGAGATGATGGACGCCATGGCTGTCCCGGCCCAGGGTGGCTGGTCGAAGGATTCTACCCTAATCCACATTATAATGGAAGTACTGGCCGTTATAGGCTCTTGATATTCAGCCGCAAGGCAGAGATAACCAATGATGCCTCGACATGTGGGCTATCTATTGAATATTACAACCGCAGTCGGCTAGAGCAAGAGGAATCCTGCGAGTACACACCATCTAGTCTCACGTTTTGCATACTCGTAGTAGTCGCAGATTGGGAAACTCCCCGTACTCGTACTCGTACCTTATGAGTAACCCCTATCGCTCTCGCCGGCCTATCGGTACTCGTATGGGCGGCGCGCCAGGAAGAGAAACCGTAAACAGGGCATGGGCCCAATTCTTCTGTTTTAACGTCTCTCCATCTCTCTTGGCTCTTTTTTCTTCCTTTTTTGAGAGCTTCTCATAATTCTTGGCCCTCTATACGGTGTATGAGTATCCTTTACGGCATACGACATACGGAATCGTACTTATTTTTATTCCAGAAAAAAAAGAGAAACCAGCCATGTCGAGCGATCGGCTATCGACGCCTTTACCGGCATTCCTCCTCTTGATCGGCCTGCTCATCTTGCAGCTGGCCGCCTTCACTTCTGTTCGCGCCGAGGACGATACGTGCCCGTTCGACGGCGGCTTTTCCTCACGTGTCAACGCTACGAAATGTCCCCCGTCAGCGCCCGTCAGCTGTGCTGAAGGTCTGCAGCCGCGGTGCTGTCCGTCAGGCACGCAGTGTGCCGGAGATGGATTGTACGCCAACAACTACTGCTGCAGCACCGAAGACAGCACCAATGCATCCATCTTGGCGTGCACCGAAGACATTATGGCCCACCCGCGCTGCGCCGCGTCGACCTGGAGTCTGTTTAACATCGACGGCTCCTTTGACAGCGGCGCCTGGTGCTGCTTCGAAGACTACAACGGCACCATCATTCCCGCCGGCACTGGAACCGGCGGCGGCGTGCGGTGTGTTCAGGCACCGACGTCTTCGGACGAAGACCCGCCTCAAGACTCCGAGACCTGGGCTGAATACGTCGAACAGGACACGTGCTCATCGGCCTCGTCCTCGGCCTCGGCTTCGTCCAGCGCGACGGCAACATCCACAGACACAGCGTCAGCAACGTCCTCATCCGCGGCCGCCAGCTCGACAGCCGCATCGGCGAGTGGCAGCAAGATATCGGGTGGAGCCATTGCTGGTATTGTGGTCGGTTGTGTGGCCGGAGTGGCCCTTGTGGCAGCAGCCGCATTCTTTGTATGGAAAAGACGGCACGCAAAGCAAGCAGACGTGCCAGTACCACAAGATCCTGGAGCATACTCGTATGCTGGGGACGCAAAATATGAACCTGTGCACCAGCCAACCAGCCCATCACCACCAATAGAGCTGGGCACGACACATTATGCATCTCCTCCAGCGGAACTGGGATCGCCACAGTATGTGACACCTCCCGTGGAAATCGATAACTCGCCGCGGTAGTGATGACAACTGGTTAAATGTTGGATGGAGAGGGCTATTACCCGCAATAAATGCACGTATATTTACACTAATAAAACTAATACTACTCTGTACACACTTTTCTGTCAGACGAGAGAACTTAATGTCCACCGGAGGAGAACCCGTGCCTTACCAATGAAGCCCGGGAGAGCGGAGAATAGGGTGTGAACAAGGCTGGCTGTGCCTGAATACTGGTGAATACCTATTGGGTAGAGCCTGTTGGGCAGAGCCTGTTGGGCAGTCATATGGTTTTGGGGCGTCTAGTAAGAATGTGACTGTCCATCAGACAGAGCGAGGATCTATGAATAGAAACACAGCAGAAGCATTAGTGCATGTATGTTATCACGTGACAATGCTTATTTTGATCTCTACAAGCGGCCTCAGCCATAGAGTACAAAGTGGGCAGTGCACACTAACGTTTTTTTTTTCAACAGGCCGAAGGAATGGGAGCAGTCAGGCGGTGTTCGGAGTATGGAGTACTTCGTATTCATATCAGCCCGACTATGAATATTGATGCCGTTTGAGGAAGAATTGCACGATTCTGCCGTGCCAGCGTGTTTTCAACAGACATCTTGTGTCGCGAATTACGTCCAGTAAAGGATTGAGTCAGCCTATCGGTTAGGCTTTCTCGGCTGCGGCGACGACCGAATAGGGAGCTAAGAGTAGTATGCTTAATGCTGGTTCTTGCTGACTGAATGCTCGGATAAACGGTTTTACCTGTTACCTATGACAAGTATGACATCGGTCCTGTGGATCTAACAGGCCTTCTTTCTTTTCTCACGTCGTTTGGGATTCGTCTCCTCGTATTATTTAAAGCCACGAGGTCCGCGCGCTGAAGGAGGTATTCCAACACTCAAACCACTTCTCGTATTCACAGCATTCCTCCCTTTGCCTTTTCTTTCCATCGTTTCTTCTCTTCTCAGTCAAAATGCTTTCTCGTGTTCTTTTGCCGCTGGCATTGTCGGTTGCCTGCAGTTCAGCTACAGTGCTTTCCCGTGATGCTGCCCCCGAAGCTGCCTCCGTCGGCCATGCAGGTTTCGTCAGCTTCCCTATTGTCGAGCGGCAAGCCGTCTCGTCGGGCCTGCGACGCCGTGGCAACGATGCCACGCTGTACAACTTCACCAACACTGCTTATGTCATGGAGAGTGAGTGGTCCTATGTTGCATCGCGTCTCGGCAGAGAGATGCCAAGAAAAATTAAACTACAAAAGTACAGGGTAGCTAACGCAAATGCAGTTGAGGTCGGTACGCCTGGACAGAAGATCCGCGTGCTGATCGACACCGGATCCGACGAGCTCTGGCTCAATCCCAACTGTACCAACAATGAGCTTGCCAGCAGCGTGGAATTTTGCGAGAGCCAGGGTTCTTACGATGCCGACGCGTCGTCTTCGAGCGAGAACCTGGGCGAGTCGACAAATCTGACTTACGGCAAAGGAGAGACCATCATCGACTACTACGCCGATGACTTGACCATTCTGGGAACAAGTAAGTCTCCATGTATTCTCCTCTATTCTCTTCGTGTTCTGACAGTCTAGATGATACCAAGCTGACGAATGTCCAATTTGGTGTGGCTGAGAACAGCGTGGACGTCTTTTTGGGTATCTTGGGTGTTGGCTTTGGCAACGACTACAACCTTGACTACATGAACGTCATCGACCAGCTGGTGTCGCAGGGTGCTATTGCTTCGCACGCGTTCAGCCTCGTGCTCGGAACCGGCACCGACGACGACGACGTCGGCGACGACATTGCCAACGGAGCCATCATCTTTGGCGGCGTCGACACGAAGAAGTTCAGCGGCACGCTGAAGAGCCTCGACATCCAACCCGCCCAGGTCAGCGGTGATGTCACCGAGTGGCGCTACTGGGTCAACCTCAAGTCGGTCGGCTTCACCCAGCCCGGCAGCAGCAGCTCTGTTACCTACGAGGACAGCAATGCCACCGTCACTCTCGACAGCGGCTCCAGCCTCAGTTACCTTCCCCTCAACGTCGTCGAGAGCATTGCCACCAGCCTGGGCGTTTCGCTGACGACCGAGGGCGACTCCACCGCGTCCAGCCTGATTGTGGTGGACTGCAATATTGGCCAGAACGGCGGCACCTTCGACTTCAACTTTGACAACGTCACGATCAACGTGCCGCTGACGTCCTTCATGTGGGAGTATGAGGGCGACTGCATTATTGGCGTTGCGCCGGCGTCGGACCCAAACTTGATCTTGTTGGGCGACACGTTCCTGCGTTCTGTCTACGCACTCTTCGACCAGGATAATATGAAGATCTACCTGGCCGATGCAGCCAACTGCGGCACCAACGAGCAGAGCATTGGCAACAGCTCTTCGTACTCGTTCACCGGCGAGTGCTCCGCGTCTACTCCGACATCCTCCTCTTCATCTTCTACGTCTACTTCCAAGTCCGCCTCGGCTACTCTGTACCCCCTGTCTCTGAGTGCCCTGCTGGCATTTGTCGGGCTGCAGTCGCTCATGATGCTGCAGTAAGCGGTAACGGGCAGTGCTTATATGTCTCGCTCGATTTGTTTGCATTATATTGGACAGTTTGCATGGTTGAAAAGGACCAAAGGAAAATCTGCAGCTGCATAGCCTTTGCATTTGCATCCGTAAAAAGATCTAAGCACGGGCAACACGATAACATGTACTTGGCGATGTTTTCGCCAATCCATAGTTTTCTTCACGAGAAGAACATGACCATATTAAATGAACAAGATAACTCATCACACATTCTTCTTGTCGGCCGTGCAGTACACCATGCCGTTATCCGGACTGCCGACAAAGTTGTACCATGTATCATAGACCCAGCTGAGACCGTTCACCCACGGATACTTCCCACTGGACATGGGCATCCGGCTGCGCGCAGTCTTCATGTAGCCCGAGCCGTACTCCAACAGAGGCAGCTGGGGCATCGACGGGCGCATGGCTGGATCAATGGTCGGCCAGACAGACGTGGCACTGCGCTGGCACATCCGGCGTAGAACACCCAGCACCGTGCGGAAGCGAGTGTCGGCGGCAGGGACCCATGTGCCAGTGATGTAGCCGAACAAGAAGCACGCATTGGGTATGCCCTCGATCATACAGCCGCGCCACGTAAAGCGTTTACTGATCTCGACCGGCACACCGTCCACGCACGGCTTCTGGCCATTCAAGAGCTGCATGTACAGTCCCGTGGCCGTGATGATGGTGTCAGCAGGCAGCAGCGTCGATGTCTCACCCGTTTCCCGCTCCTTGGCTGTCTGCACTTGCACCTGCACGCCTTCGGCCGTCACCGTATCGATGGTGCCCGTGACAATCGTGCAGTTGG
This sequence comes from Dryadomyces quercus-mongolicae, assembly GCA_002215975.1. Lineage (NCBI taxonomy): Eukaryota > Fungi > Ascomycota > Sordariomycetes > Ophiostomatales > Ophiostomataceae > Dryadomyces > Dryadomyces quercus-mongolicae. The sequence continues at coordinate 2,259,288 of NIPS01000043.1, forward strand.
GCTGGTTCAGCGCCTCGTAAAAGTCGCCGTCCGGGGCCACGCACATGCGCTGGCTGAAGGGTCCGTACCGCGGGTTGAAGTGCACGTCGACGTCGATGTCGGGTGGCAGCTGGCGCTGGGCCTGGCGGCGCAGCATGCGGCGTCCAAAGCCAGGGAAGCGGCTGAGGACCTGCACGAGCACGAACTCGCCCAGCATTTGGACGTACCAGTCGAGCCAATCGGCCAGCCGCCGCGGCAGGTAGCGCAGTAGCAGGGCCCGGAGGGGGTCATACCGCGACATGGACAGCACATACGACGGGCTGCGCTGCAGCATGGTTACATGTTTGGCCACGCGGGCCACCTGCGGCAGCATGGTCACGGCCGTGGCGCCGGAGCCGATGAGGATCACGCGCTTGCCGGCAATGGCTGCCTCAGATGCCGCCGCCGTGGCTTTTTGCTTGGCGGTGTCGTCACCGGGATGTCCGGCCCAGAACTGTGGGTGTATTACATTGCCGCGAAACTGCTCGAGACCCGGGATGGCCACTTGTTGTCCCTGGCTGTAGCTGTAGTAGCCATTGGCATAAACGACCCAACGTGTGCGATACTGCATCGTCTGCGGTTCCGCATCTTGGGTGCTTGTCACGTCCAGCGTCCACAGCTGGTCTGCTGAAGACCAGCTGGTGGTGTCAACGCGCTGCTGCAGGCGCAGGTGCTGGTCGATGCCTTGGGTCCGCATGGCCGACTGGATGTAGTCACGGATAAAGCTGATATCGGCAAAATTCTTGTCGTTGGGCCACGAGTGCCAGTGGAAGCCGAAGATGACAGAGGGCGAGTCAGAACGTGCACCCGGGTACTGCCAATAGGACCAAGTGCCAGCAATGGTTTCCCGGGCCTCGAGAATGACATACTTGGCATGGGGAAACTGTTTCTGGACCAGATAGGCTGTGTTGATACCAGAGACACCAGCGCCAATGATGATTATATCAAAGTCTTGGACCACGTCTACCATTTTGATGAATGAATGCTAATTTCTGCAGAATTTTAGGGAGATGAAGAGAATGGGCAAAAACTGAAGCAGAAGAAGAAAGCAATAGAAAAGCAAATAAAGCAAAAGCGAAAAAAAAGAAAGAAAGAGGGGGTGTATATCCCGTCAGCCGTCTTCCGGACCGGAGGACTTGCATAACAACGTAACAGCAGAGGTAACCACAGAGAGGGGAGACGGATAAGTCACCTTTGTCACCTCATTGGTCTTTTTACCCGCAAAACAACAATTATTGTCCACGACCAGTTTTTTTTTCTCGTCTCGTGAGGCATCCTCGTTGGAAAACAGGATATAATGGAAGACATTTTGACCAGTGAGACTGACCATAGATTGTGCGTAAGCACGTGCTTGAACACTTGAAATGAGAGATCACCGGCTTCGATATTGAAACAACGAAAATACTGCACATCTCGTATTCATGCAGTCCCAGCATTTTGCCCTGCATGCCGAAGGAGGGTTTCCCTGGCCATCCGAAAAAACAGCGGGCGCCGTGAAACAGCCGAGCACATGGGCGTCGGCATGGAAAGTCAGACTGTCAGACTTCCTTCTTCCTAGCACGTCATGGCCACGTGTATGTGCAACCTCGGAGATTTTTTTTCTGCAAGGGAAGGGGATGAGCGTGGCCAACGGAAGAATTCTCTTTCGCTGGAAAGGAAAGGGGGCGTGCGGCTGTCTGATCCTTCTTTGCCGTCCTTGTTTGGCCTACAGAAAAACAAAAGAAACTGCAGCAGACACATGGTCTCGACAGAAACGTGGAAGCTGAGACACCGGACACGGTACGGACACGATATTGTGTACAAGTCGTCACCACCTGACTCCACTTCTTCTTCTTAACGGCTCCCCCTTGCATTTGGGCTCCCGTAGGCGTCCGGTTAGCGCCCTGCGTCCTGGGACTTGTGGCGACTTACAGCGCTAGGAAGGCCTCAGGGACGCTATGGGAGACAGCCGATACGTGGGTGTAGGCCCTACTTTGTCTTCTGTGTCTTGAACCCGGCCCCGGCCAGACGCCGATCCGGCATCGACACCTCTCTTGCACGCAAGGGGGAACGCCCCGTATTGAGCAGCAGACCGTGTATATGATCTACTGTGTGTGAGGCACGCAAGGAGCTGTGAAATCGCTGCGTGCCAGCAGGTGATGGATGTCTCAAAAAATGCCAGTGTACCTCATCTTGTGTGAGTCTTTGCTTTTGCCTCCCTCCTCTCCCTCCCTCTCCCTCTGTCTCTGTCTCTCGTTCTTGGCCTTGTGCTCTTCCCGACCTTCCGGAGCTGGCATATAAAAGCCATCTGTACTGCCCTGTTCTCGAAGACGTCTAGATCTTGCAAACCATCTGCCCCCTTTTCCTTCCCGTGCCTTGCTCCATCTCTGTCCTACACACCTTATTTTCCCTGTCTAATAGATTCAGCCTCACCTGGCCCGCCTATATAGCCCACCATGACTACTGAGGTCCAGACGCCCATGTCGACTGCCGAGGTCTTTGACAGCGTCGGCCCCGCCTATGAAGACGCCTTCCATGGCCTCGCCACCCAGGAGGCTTCTCTCCAGTGGCTGTTAGCCCAACTGAAATCTTCATCTATCCATCCTGCTAAGATCCTTGATGTTGGCTGCGGAACTGGCCGGCCCGTTGCCAGCACTCTAGCTGCTGCTGGCCACGATGTTATCGGCATCGACATCTCGTCTGCCATGCTAGAAGCTGCCCGGGAACGTGTGCCCCGTGCTCGTTTTGAGCTGATCGATGTGCGTGACTACATCCAGCGGGCTCTTTCGTTGTCATCACCTTTCACGCCTACCCTCGACGCCATCACCGTCTACTTTAGCCTCATTGCTGGCGTCAGCCAGCAGGACATCCGCGACATTCTTGTCGGCCTCGCCCGCCTGCTCAAGCCCGGCGGCGCCCTCGTCTTCTCGACGGTCCCATTGCCGGTCGAGAACGAGAAGATCAAGTGGATGGGCCGTCCTGTCCGGGTATCAAGTCTCGCCCCCGAAGACGCCGTTGCGTCCGTCGCTGCCGCCGGCCTCGACATCATTCACCGTGAGCAGACCACCTTCAAGCCACGCAGCGCCGAGGTCGGCATCTGCCAGCCTGAAGACGTCTGGGAAGAGCCGCATCTGTTTGTGTATGCCAAGAAACCCAAATCCACGTGAGGAGTGAAGAACGAAGAGAAAAAAGGGGACCGTGGTGGCTTGGAAAGCATGGGCACTTTACAGGCGCCGTGGCCATATCTATTTTTTTTATAAACCTATCAATACATGCTTCACCACCAATGCTCCAGAAGACAACTCCGTAGAGATGTACGGCCAAGCCCCTGTCCAAGACGCCATGGAAATGCAGGCAACGCTTTTTCCGTCCTTCCACAAGCCAGAAAAGTCAAAAAGCGAGAAACAACGGAGATCTGGGAGATCTCGGATATCAAAGAGATCAAAAAGATCAAAAGAGATGAAGGGGGTTGCTAGTCTGACTGTTCTCTCCCTCACACAGCTCACAGAGAGCTCACAGAGGCATCTGCTTGCGCATGCGGATGCTCCGCAGCTTCATGTGCATCGTCTGAGCATCATACTTGCGTGTCTTGGGGTCCCAGAAGGCGTTGACTTCGATCATCACCCGTGCGTTGGGCGCCCACAGCTCCACCAGGCCAGACACACCCACACAGCCGCTCGGTGGCTGCGGCCGCAGCGGTAGCCACGTCTGTGATAGCTTCTTCTTGAACTCGTTCCAGGCATTTTCGATGCTGGGCCGCAGCGAGTTGAACGGGATCAAGTCCTTGGCGTGCATCGTCTTGTTCGGATCCGCTTCGCTGCCGGGCGACGTTGATGGCGACGCAGACGATACGGCGCTTCCAGCGGGCGGCAGACCAGTTGCTCTCGCCTCCGGAGCCACCCGCCGGTTGCCCTCATCGGATGTGTCGTCTCGGCTGGCCGCCCGTCGTTCGGCCTCTTCGAGCCGCTTCTTCAACAGGCTCGCCAGTGAGTTCGCCGGCGTTGGCTCCGGCACTTCGTAGCCAAAATACTTGGCCACTGTCTGCATGTTCTGCCGAAAGAGCGTGCTGACAAAGGCTGGAGCGGACTGCGCCACCGGAGCAGGCCACAGAGCACGGGAGATACGCATCATCGTAGTGGGGTCGACCTCCATGGTGACGACCTCTAACCCGTCGTGCGAGAGGAGAAGCCTGTAGCTTTGGTTAACATCGAAGAAATAGCTCGCGGCATCCAATATATCTTCTTACCCGTCGCGCATGATCTTGGGCGGTGGCCGGTATGGAAAGTCCAGATCCAACCAATGCTTCCGGACTTTCATGACCCGACCACACTTTTGGATCAGAATAGGGTTCGCCTCAGCAGCAATCCGGACTGTCTCGAGGAGATCATCTGTCTCTGGTCAGTCTTTTATAATCCGTATCGTACGTTTCGTCCACAACAAACATACTGCGAATCTTGAGGAGTAGGTCGCGGTCCCGCGCAATGCGAATGTATTCCTGCCATTCGGGATCGGTGCCCTTGTATGGTCGTGACTCGACGACCTTGGACGTGAAGGGAAAGGGAAAGAAAATCGGCGTTCCGTCTTCTTCGATGTGCTTAGCTATCGGTGGCACGACGACTCGAGTCAGGTAGACCGACCAGCAGACGTATAGCACGCCTGCCCCTATGGCCACATTTCTGTGTGTTTCTGTCAGCGAGCCAGCAAGCGATTGAGAACCGCAAGAGAAAGGGGAAAGGGAAGCCCACCTCATCCGACGACGATTTCGAATCCTCACGTGTTGGACAAACGCTCCTGGCTGGGCGGCCGAAGCCGGCGGTTTACGCAAAAAGGAAGCCAGAGGCAGTCTGGACGGCCACAAGGAGCGCAACATCTTGCGGCGTGTCGACAGAGGGAGGAAGAGGCGGCTTGCCAACGGAATGCGCTTTAGAGATGGATCAGAAGGTCGCCAAAGGGCATGGATGTTCGACTGATATTAGAACGAAGGGGAGGGGGAGATGTGGGGAGAGGGGAGGCGATCGAGGGGAGCGGCGGCACGTGGGAGGCAATGGCATGAAATACACGTAAAAAACTAAGGAGAAAGAGAAAGAGGATGCTGAGAGCTGGGGTGGCGCATAGGAACGATGGGTTTGGGCCGCCCGAGAGATCGGATAGCAAGACCTCGAAATTCCTCGACAAAAAAGTATAGAGTAAATTTCCTAGCAGTATTACGGAGTAGAATCTGTCAGATCTGCAGGGCACTGGCGCACTGTAAATGTGCTAGCGCGGGCAAGCTTTAGGGGACGGCGTGCCTTTCGCTGAGCCTTTCGCTTCGGAGCAACAATGATCCACCTCCAGCAAAGCTTCAGGCCTGTGATAATAGCAACATTGCGTCTTTTGTTTTCTCCATCTCCCCTGGCCGACCGAGTCTCGTCTCCCGCCATCCCCCATCACGACCACGCCCTCTTTCCTCCCCCCATCCATCGCGTCGTCGCCAATTGCTATTGGTTTCCTTCTTTTCTCTGCCATTCATTCGGCGTTGCGGCGACTTTGCAAAGGAAGAAAGAAAAGAAAAACAGAAAATACTGCAAAAATGAAGTTTCTTACCGGCCTGGCAGTGGCCGCCTCTTTGGTCAGCTCTGCCGTCGCCGCGGCCTCTCAGGATGCTGCCCCCGTCTACGTTCTACGGAAGAACGAAGCGGCCGATGCGACGACTGCTTCTCCCGACATCCCCCGTCAGATCGTGCGCCAGATTCTCCTGCAGCGGTTACACGTCGACGAAATGAGCAGCCTCATCGACAACCTCCCCAAGGACTACGATGCCGAAATTGCGCTCGATTTCATCAACCGCTATGGCGTGGCACCGGCGCCCCTGTTTGCAGCTGATGTCGATGCCGTGTCGCCGCCCGCCCAGCTCGTCGTGATGCTCGAGGGCGTCTCCAGCCAGCAGGCGAAGAAGCTGGCTGACGCCCTCCCCGAGGCCTACCGCCAGCCCAGCTTCACCGTGGCCGACCCGCCCTCCAAGGCCGCCAACGAGCGCTTTCTTGTCAGCGAGCTGGCCCAGGCAGACGTCACCGTACAGCGCAAGGACCTGCAGGCCGCCTTTGACGAGTCCCCGAGACGCTGGGATGGCGGACTTTTCGTCGGTCTCTACGACGTGTCTCAGGTGAGAGAAAGCGCGTTTAGGATACCAAATATGCGCACAATGCTAACTACTCTTTTCTTTTGATTAGTCTTCCACTGTTCTCGATGTCCTCGAGGCGAACATGGACCGCATTGCTTCTCTGATCGACACCCACGAGATCGAGGCCACGTTTGTGCTGCTCCCCGAGTCAAGCCGCTCCTCGAAGCTGAACTACTGGACCACCGCCGCCCCGAGTGCCAAGCTGTCCCCGTCGGAGCTGCGCAAGCTGCGTGCGCGTGCCGCCCAGGAGTCAGTCATGCTGGAGGCTAGTGACGACAGCAACATCGACAGCCTGAGCGACGACGACAGCGTCTTTGAGGAGAGCGACGAAAGCAGCAGCAGCAGCAGCAGCAGCTTCACGCCGACAACGTTTGACTGGGCCTCGTCCGCCCGGTCGGCCGCCTCGATCCCGGCCTGCTTCCAGTCGTTCAACTCGTGCGTCGCGCAGACGGGCAACTGCAGCAACCACGGTGTGTGCCTCGACAAGTACGCCTACAACAGCGGCAGCAACACCAACAACGAGGTGCGGCAGTCCCAGAGAGACAACGCCGCCTCGTGCTTCGTGTGCCACTGCTACTCGACGCTCGACCGCCCCGAGGAGGCCGACCGCGGCCCGAGCACGACCAAGTGGGCCGGCAACATGTGCCACAAGAAGGATGTCAGCACGCCGTTCTGGCTGCTGACCGGTTTCACGGTGATCCTCGTCGGCCTCATCAGCTTTTCTATCGGCATGCTCTTTGATGTGGGCGAGGAGAAGCTGCCGGGTGTCATCGGTGCCGGCGTCAGCCGGTCCAAGTAAGAGCGTATAGAAGCGAAGCGAGAAGGAGGATAGACGCATGTTGGGTTGGTCATTTTGTCTTGTTTGTATAGTAGGAATCTTTGCGGGCGATGGCCCGTCGAGAACAGTAAGATGGAAGGGCAGCACCGACTGCATCTGGGATGTATCCTATTAGTCCACATTTCGGCGTTGGGAATATGAAGATCATTGCTTATTAATATACAAGTGCTCTCTTTTTCATACGAGTATTAATGAGTAATCTATCTAGGATGCATCGCCTGCGTCTGTCCGCCGCAGAGGTGTTCCGCCCAGGCTTTCCAGTCCCCGTTCGGTCGATCCCAGTGCGAGTGGCCGTAGAGGTGACTGTCCAGCGGCGAGGGCTGCTGCCGTCTCGGGCTTGCTGCCCAGGACGGTCTGGTACTTTTGGCCGGCCTTGTTGAGAATCTCCTGAACTTCCACCTCGCGCGCGAGGATCTCGGCCTTTTCTGCCTCCACCTCTTGCAGCTTCTTGCGCCGCTGGGCCACCTCATCTTCCAGTCCCTGCACGAGGCGTCGCATGCGCGCCAAACAGTCTTCGAAATCGGGCAGAGGCCGCATCTTGGGCACGAACACGGCACCGGCACCGCCTACTCCGTGCGCTGCAGTGCCGTCTTCATCGTCGCCACCGCCAGGACGATGTAGTCCATCCATACCGGCACGTATCTGTGCTGCGTTGTAGGCTGCCTGCCGCTCCGCCTCGGAGTCGTCGCTTTCGTGGTTTGGATCGTTGGCACCCAGACCACCGCCGCTGGCGCGATCCGTATCGTCTCCACCGGTGCCCTCGGCAGCGCGGATGAGTGACTCCATCTCCTGCTTGCGCCGGCGCCGCGCTTCCCGTTCGGCCTTGCGGCCCAGCGACAGGCCTCCGTCTTCGACAAACTCGTCGTATCCCTCGCCCAGGTCTTCGTCCTCGCGCACCAGCCGCGTCTCTTCCTTGCGCTTCTTCTTGTCGCTGCTCGCCATGAGCGAAATGTACCCGTTTTCCTCGTCGTCCTCACTGCCGAGCGCCATGGCGTCCTGCTCAAGGGCCAGACGCGCTCGCCGGTCCTTGCGCTCCTGGATCTCTGTTTCGGTCAGGACATGTGCAACCGGCGCAGAGGACCGCGCCAGAGGCGCTACGGTGCCCAGATCGGACAGGTCCACCACCATGGCGCCTTCGAGTTCGGACGCATCCAGCTGCATCGAGTCTTCCTCTTCATAGCCCTGGCGCTTCTTCTCATCCGCGGACAACTTCCTCGGCGTGTTGGGTGTGGAACTCTGGAGCTCGTCGAGGTACTCTTTGCTATACCGTGGCCGGTCGTCGTCGTCGTCCTCCTCGCGGCCGAGTGGACGTGTAGGTAACCTCCCCGAGAGGGATTTCCGAAATGCATTCGTTTCTAGCACTCGCTGGCTCAGAGAGGAGGCACCTGTGCGTCGCGGCGTCGATACACCTGAGCGGTCTTCTCCGTCTGCATCGCTATTGACCCCAAAGGATAACCGTGACGAGGAGGACATGCGCTTCTTTGACCTCGTAGACCCCGACCGGCTGATCGTTGGCCGTACTACTGCCGGCCCATCATCTTCGTCGTCATCGCCGTCGCCTCCTCCTCCCTCCTTGGAAACATTGCTGCCGTTGTCTGCCGTGTGAACATTGGTGCTTCGCCGCAGGGCCGACTGCTTATTGGGCCTTCTGCCAAACCGAACGGGCGTTGTTTGTATTGCCGGCTCTGACCCTACGAGACGCAGGAAACACATTAGTTGTGTTCTTGGGGCATTGCCCAAGGCATTATTATGGATGGGGTAGCGGCAACTTACCTTCTTCGCCTGGTGAGGCACTGTCCTGCTCTGCGTCTTCTAATGTAGATATCCGGCGCCCCTTGCGCTTGAACAAGCTCATTCTTATGACTGCTATTTGCACAAAGGAATCGAGCTGTTTTGTGTTGCGTCTGGAAAGAAAAGCATCAAGGAGTGAAATTCGTCGCGGTGCTTGAGGCGACCGGCTTATCTTATCAACACGTGACGAATATTTTCCCCAAAAGACTGAACGTCTTCTGCACGCGTTCCATCCGTTTGTCAGTTCGTCCTCCCACCTTTCATCCACCTCCAATCTTCATACAAAAAAATTCTTGACAAAATGGCGCCTGCTCAGCCCGAACTCAAGAAGGTAGACATTCCTACAGGCCACCTACGTGACTCGTCCCTAACACTGAAGCAGTACCTCGACAAGAGACTGTTCGTTCAGCTCAACGGCAATCGGAAGGTCATCGGCGTCCTTCGTGGTTACGATGTGCGTTCTACCCTTGCTATTCGACTGCTCTATTCAACTTCTAACCGCTTCTAAACTATAGGTCTTCCTGAACATTGTGCTCGACGATGCGCTCGAGGAGAAGGAGGGCGGAGAGAAAGTGAAAATCGGCATGGTGGTATGTGCTTGGCGAGATTCCGTTTGTTCAGGGAGCATTTGAAACTGACTGGTGTTTTTGCTTCTAGGTCATTCGCGGAAACTCGATTGTCATGCTCGAAGCCCTCGAGAGAATTGGCGGCGACGACAGAGGCCAGCGATAGACGACTATGCAAACGGACCGTCATTACGATATTTTGATGTTGGATGTTTGCAACCAGCTTCTTCGTTTACGGAAACCTGCTCGTTGGGAGGCGTTTGGACGATCAATTTGAGGAATACCCACAGGAAAATCGTCGATGGGAGAGGTACACTATTACAGCGATGCCCATGGCATGACCAGTTCTAGGCAATAGGACTAGGAATACACGTGCAATACCATATGCGAATGTGGACAGGCATCTACGAGTAAAAATATTCACGTCTGGCCTTGCAATTCGTGTCACTGTTGGCACCAGCTTACCTGCCACTGCAAAAAGATATTGCCATCTCTGGACAAATGACTTGAGCTATAACACGTTCAGCGAAAGAGATCTTAAACAACAGCAGAGCGATTGAAGCATGAGTATTGGGGCAAGGTGTATATCCTACTTGAAACAATCCAGCCCGGCCAAAAACAAAGAAATATGGACATGCAACCGCTGCCACGAGCCGTAGCAGCATGTCCTCGCTTCTCGTTAACCACTCTTGGGTGTCTGAGTCGTCACTGATGGTTAACAATGCAGTCGGCGCCCAACAAACCTTGCCAACGCCACGCACAAGAGAAACTGTTCAAGAACAGCCAATAAAGCAATATGGCACCCGCGTCCAGCTGTCAAGACATTGTTCAGTAGCGATGGCGTGTTGAGTAGTCCTTGGGACTGACGACCAGACCACGGCCTTTTTTGGCGCCACGGTAGACAGTCTCGATGATGTCTATGAGCTCCTGCTTGTCCTCGATGACCCACTTAATCTTGTTGTTGTCGCCCGTGCCCAGATCGATCATCATGTGCTTATTCCGCCAGAAAAACATAATCGTGCAGGTGTCGTAGAGTTCGTACACTGGAAGCAGCTGATTAGCAGGATGAACAGAGCAGACAGAACGAAGGCAGAGAGTGAGCCTACTCTCGTTGAAGTCGGGCACCTGCTCGTTATCGCAGGTGTAGATGACGGCAAAATTCTTCACACGCGGCGCAATACGCGCGAGCACGTCGTCCTGGCGCATGCAGTCGGGGTTCGAGTTTTTGCCAAAGCGGATGACGACGACGCGGTCAGCCTCGGAGAGGATGGCCTGGTCAACGTGCCAGGCCTGCGGGAGATGTGGAAGTACAAGGGAGCCCATTTTGGCGACGAGTACGGACGTCTGAGTAGCAACTGCAAAGGCGTGGTTTGGGAGCAAAAAGATGGATGTTGTTGGAATTGGTGTCGAAGCCTGTAGAAAGGCTGGGCGCCAGTGGCAACCTATTTTAAGGCTGTGCTGACTAAGCACTGATATCATACCTGGTTCCTCACCATGTCTCGAGGAATATTACAGCTCTCGCAAGTCTATTGCCCATATTGGAATCAATTGCTCTACTATAATCCGTACCTCTGAATGTATTCAAAAGAAAGAAACAAAGACCAAATATCTACCCGGAATAGCCAGCCCTTTTAGACACCAGTGAAATATACCTTTCTTACAGTCTGTTCCCCCAAATGGAACCTCTTCAATTGTCTGTAGGAGCGATGGGAAGCCATCCGAAACGATCGAGCCACTGACCCATCCCAATACTGTCAAACATGTCATCGGCCCATAAATTGTTGCAGTCCCAGCTACCTATTACCGGAAGGTCGGCATCGTCAACACTGCCCATGAGTCCGCTCGCCATCCCCATACTTAAGTTGGGATCGGTAGGAAACCCTTCTTGTACATAGGAATTATCTGGTAGGCGTAGCTGCTGTTGTGGCTGCTGCGGCTGCGGCTGCGACTGCTGCGACTGTTGCGACTGCTGCTGCTGCTGCTCGTGTTGTGACGGTAATAAAGGTAGTTTCTGTGAAAGTCCCTGCTGCCCTTGTTGTGGTAATGGTTGCTGTTGTGGCTGCGGCTGTTGTTCGCTCGGCTCCGACTTTCCTTCCAAATAACGAATGACTTTTGCCTTGACAATGGAAATCTTTCGTGATGCCAGCTCCCAAATGGTGACAGGACAACCGCTGATATCGGTTGCACGGGAGGGAGGGCACAACTCCTGATTGGCCTCGTTGAAACGGACCTCTAGGGCGTTCAGAATGGCCAGGACATCAATCAGTAGGCCGGGCTGATTGCGTAATGCATCACACATATGAGTCATGGCCGCCTTGAGTTTGGGATCGCGAGAGATCTCCTTTGGGTCGATGGGGCATAGTGTTGGAACGCCAGAGAAAGGGTCGGCTGATCGCCCTATAAAATGTCCAGTGTGTGGCCGGTTCCGGGCCGGGTTGCTGGAAGTCGCTTCAGCGGTGGCGGAGAAAGAAGATGCAGAAAACCCTGTACTGTTTGCTTGGCTGGCGTCCGATTGTGTTACCGGCCGCTGGGCAAGGCCGACCAGTCGGCCCCAACGGCCAAGCATAGTAAAGCTATAGATGAGGTGCATAGGGAAGGAAATAGGGGCGTAACGACAAGCCAGCGAAGGCATGGTCAAGTAATGTTCAAACCAATCGCAGAGGGCGTTGCGAGAGCGGTACAGGTAGTCGAGGCCAGTGGGATACGCGGATGAAGTAGCCGTGAAATCGGTCGAGAATTTTCGTAGTAGGTCCATATCGACCAGAGGAGGTTCGCAAAGGAGCAGTTTGATGGTGTAAATGTAGGTTTCCACCACGACTGGCAAGTTTGTTGTGTTGGTCACCCCCAAAGATTCATCAAGATAGGGGGAAAGGATAAGGAATCTTACATTGAGCTTTCAAAGTCTTTGGAAGAGACTCACATAGCCGATCGAGTTCGTTACGAAACGCCAGCCGGTACGCATCTGTGGGAGCGCGCGGAATTCCCATCACGGGCTCCTCTTTTTCTTCCGGGTCGTTCAGTTTCGCAATTTTCTCGGCGAGATGCTGCAGCCGGACCAGGGCCACTAAATCTGCGTCTGACTCGAGCTCCATGGCCGTATCGAGATCTTCCAGACATTGGCGCATGTATGCTGTAAACCGCATAGACTCGACCTTGTGAAAGCCCATGTATATGCTGGCAGGTTTAACATTAAGTATGGCACATTGCCCACAGAAGTAGGGAATATACATACCAGGAGGATAGCAAGTAATAACCCAAGACGGCGCGCCGTTCGTCATTGCTACGTGGAGTTGGCATGTTTGGATGCATCACCATCACCATGGTGCGCTCGGCCAAGCGAGCTGGTCGGGTGATGCCAAGGTCGGCCATCATACTGATGCCGAGATGTAGCAGATTGTTCATCTGGGCGTGAACCATGCAGTGATGTTGATACCAGCCAAGGACGACAAGGATACTCTGGACCATATCGAAAGAGCGCTCAGAGCGCAACAGCATGTGCTCAGCCAGGTGGCAAATCAAGCGGTACATGCCGCTCTTCATGCTGTAAACATTGCGGGTCGAGGCAACGGTGCGGATGGCCATCATGAGTACGGGGCGCTCGGCCGCCAATTTTTCCGCCGTCATGTCATCTGCCACGAATACAAAGGGGAAGTTCGGGAACAGCTCCTGACGGTACTGTGTCAACAGCTCTTCGTCGGACAATGCCTGCTCTTCCGACTGGGCTTCTGCTTCCGACTGGGCTTCTGCGGCCACCACCTCAGCTGCCTGGTGGCAGATGCATGTGGGCGGCCCAAAGGAGTTGTACAATGTCCGGTCGGTGGACAGTGGTGCTTGCGGCTGTGGACATTCTTGTCGGACATCCTGAGGCGACGCATTGGCCGTGGTATCCGAAGTGTCTGGTCATGAAGCGTCAGTCAGTGCCCGAGATGGTGTGAGGAACAGACCCGTCCACAATCACAGTATGCTTACGATCTTGGACGAGAGAAGGAGTTGTCGACGCGTGTGGCGAGAGTTTCAGGTCGGATACCAAGTTAAGCTCTCCAGACGCCTTGAGGAGGTCCACCAGACCGTTGAGTCGCTGTTCCAACTGGAGAGTTTTGCTGCCCAAGGTCAACCGGAGTTTGAAATGTGATATTCTCCGTAGAGACGCTACTTACGACGGCTTATTGACACGTCTCTTGCGTGGCCGGTGGACCTGGCCGACACATTCCTTGGCCAGACGTTCACATCTGGGGACAGGTCAGATATTAGGGGCAATAATCTCCTAGATAGCGGAGTACAGGATAGTGAAAGAGGGCTGCGGACTTGAGTGACCACTGTCGATCACGACATGCTCGCATCTCGATACCACATATCCATCCGTCTCCCAGCTGACGCTTTTTCTTACCGGTCGCATTTGGAGCCGGGACTTTCGTTGAGGCGGATGCACTTCGCCTTAGCAGCAGAACAGGCAGCACACGCAGCTCCCCATTTGGCTGTCATCGGTTTGGCGATTTCTGCCATCATCTGCAAAGTTCAGGTGTAAGACATACGCATTTCTTTTTCGTGACAACGTCGGATCCGGAGTATATTTCCAAACCTCCTTACGAAATGTCCTGACTTGTTGCGAGGCTGACCGGACTTTAATGCTCCCAATATGACATGACGTAATCTCGGACTTAGCAGGAAATTTCCGGCTCCGCCGATGACTAATATTTACATCCTACAGAGCTCCGTACTCCGTAATACGTCGTCTGCTCTTTCATCACCACATTTGATTTACACACAATATACATGGATTTTACGAGTCACTTGGAAGAGGGAATATTTTTATGGAGTAAATTCAATTCTTGTTTTATAATATAGAAATATTGAAAATAAAATCCTGCGCTGAGATAGAATATAAGGAAATTCGGAGACTTACCTACTTTCGTTTCGATTCAGGATCCTTTGTAGTTGGCTTAGTAGCCTCGCCCATTCTAGTGGGGTGGAGGGAGGACGATCTTATGGGTACAGTTGATGAGAGAGTATCGGCTCGGTTAACACGATGATGTTTGGAAGACGATGATGAAGACGGCTGTGGCTGCGATGAAGAAGTACCCATCTGAGATTGGCGGTGACGCCTTTCAGACGATGGCTGTGGCCGTGAGAGAGATGAAGAGGTAGGCATTTGGGACTGGCGCTGGTGTCTCCGGGATGACGATGGAGGAACCTGCTTCGACGAAGATCTCTGAGATATCTGTTTTGATTGCTCACGGGGTCGTTCTTTTGATTCCCGAGGAAGTGGTTTTGGCAGCGGTTTTGGCGGCGGTTTTGGCAGCGGCTTGGACTCTGCTTTGGACGATGACTTCTTGCTTTCGGCATACGGCCGGCTCGACAGAGGGCCACGTGGCGGACGTGTCTCATGCTGGGCCTCACGCTCATCGAGTGACTCATTCTGATGGCCGAATCTATGAGACATGTCAGCATAGTGACGAACGGGAGGAGCACTCTGGCCACCTCCTGAACGGCACTGAGAACATCCATTTTCAGAGGCTGCTGCGTTTCGGTGTGCAGATTTCTGCAGCCCGACAGCGAGCTCCAGCTGGTACTCTAGGAAATGAGGAGTGCCAGAATGCTCCAGCCAACGCTGCACAAAATCTTTCGCCTTGGCATCGCGTGCCTTTGGCTCTTCCAGACGCTTGCGGATCATATCCTCGCAGCGTAGCCAAGTGCCATAGGTCAGTTTGCCTTCATCAACAACGCCCCCCATGGCTGCGACTTGCTGCCGCGTGTAGCGCAGGAGACCCGTCATGGAGTAGCCCTTGGCAACATCGACCAGGTCGAGCTTCTCATTTGCGCCGTTGGCATGGGTAGTTTTGAACTCGGTGTTGCGAGCAATGTCCATTCCTAGATCCATGAAATGGTCACAGAATGGGACATGGCCAGCATCCGCCCTGCTCATCACCGCCCACATGCGGTCGACGAGAATGTTGTACTCGGGACTGAGCTGTGAAAGGGACTTGACAAGGCTGGACTCGGACTTGGAATCTGTCTCCTTGCCCTTGCCCTTGTCCTTGTTCTTACCATTGGGGGCACATTTGGTAATGCCGTCTTTTTCGGCCTCAAAGAGAAGACGCTCAAAGACATGTTGCTGCCGGACGCCCTCCTGCGCGTTGCAGTCAAAGCGCAGTTCGAGGCGCTTAGTAACCAAAGATACTTCACTCAGAGCCCAGCAGAGGGTGTTCAGGCCGGAAACTGCGTCGGACGTGTCCGGGACTTGCTTGCGAGTTTTCCAAGTCTGGTACTCGCGTGCGGTCATGGCAACCAGGCGGCAGCCATCCTTCTGTTGCACAACTTCCTCGATGGTTGTATTGGATTTGGAGACGGCCATTTCGACGAATGGATACAAGGCATTGTATTTATCCCTGATCTGTCTGAGATGAGCCATAGTTTTCTGTGCGTCTGTGATCACAGCATTGCGTTCGTTGAGTGCCTCATTGGTTCTCTCGAGATCTTCGACGAGATTTTTAACCACTGTTTGAGGAATACTTACTCTCTCATAAGAATCTGGAAAGTCCGGTAGGCCAAGGAGACGCTCGATGCATTGACCTACAAGGCGGGGGACAGGTGGCTTATGAAGACGAGGGTCGTACTGCCCCTGACGGCGGGGATCAGATTGCTCCCGACGAGAACCAGAGTTTTCGCCATGCTTGGATGGCTTTCGGAAGCATTTAAGCATTTTGGGCGATTTGGGAAGAGTTTCTTCTTTGTTTCCCGGACGGTGTGGAATCGTCGAACTGAGGTTGGTCATGGGCTTCAACTGTACTGAAGATGTTGTTTGGGCGCGGATTATTGAGTCCGAAAGACGACTCTAATTAAGGAGAGGGGACGTCTTTATATATACACGCCAGATAATGAAAACGTTCAATGAACTCGAACATTGTTTAATGAACATTAATATATTCGTTTGTCTGTTTGTTCATTTTGCATTTTTCATTGTTCAGAATACAGCTCATACACAAAAGATATCAAAGGGAACCGGTGCCCTTTTCAGATGACAACAATGAGTCAAAGAATAATTGTTTAGTCAAGTCCTCCTTTGTTAGAACTCACCTTTGCATGGCTTTGTAGGCCGTCTGTTTGCCATATCTATCAGACGAACACCGCATTTGTAGAGCCGTGCGAGTTTACGAGTAAACACAGTACGTACACTGTTCCGGCTCTGCTCATTTGTTGCAAACCCTCTTGGTTTTCCAGTGGCAATACACCATATTATTCCAAATAAGGAGAATAGATCAGCTCATAGTAGGGTAGTAAAAGCTAAAATGCAAATTCATAATGATTAAAATGTAACTGATCTATTCTATCATCGCTGCATAATCAAACATAACCAGACATCCTTCCCATATTCCGGAATCTGTCTGGATGACATTATCGACCGAGACATAAGATTTCCAGTCGATACAAGTGTCCTCCAAGACGGCGGCATCGAGTGTAGCATATATCTCAGACTGACGTTCAATGATCTGTACAGCCAAGCCTTCAGACAAGTGCCAAGCAATATGGCAATGCATGAGCCAAATCTGGGTGGTCAACGGAGGGGGAAAAGAATAAAGGGAAAAAAAAAAACATACTCTAGGATTATCAATATAAAATGCAATAATAACGTAGGAAAGACCCTGCAACTGCACCACGTCTCTACGCGGTGCATTCACTAGTGTTAGGTTGGCCGTGGTCGGATCGTAGACACCAGAGCCCTGTCCCAGGATCCAGAAATCATGTCCGTGCAGATGCATCGGGTGTGGCTGCGTCTTGTTTGTCTGGATGACCTAGTAGACCTAACGGTTGGGCTCGGAGTAGGAAAAGACACGCTGCGAGGCTGCCCAGGAGGTTTCGCCATCCGGAATTTGCAAGGCCGTCGGGTTGTTCCACTCACCAACAAAAGTGCCATTGCCCATCTCCCAGCGGTTCTGCAGGTTGCTCTGGTACAGCACGACGGCAAAGCTCTCTTCGTCGACAGCGAGGGATTCGTCGACTGCCAAGATGGGCACGTATGGCACCAGGCTCTCCATAGGTTCATCGTCACAGCTGTCGATGGATGCAGCTTCCCAGGCTGTGCTGGTTGGGACAGCAGTGCTGTTTTCGGATACGCCTACATACCGTACGATACCTCGAACGTCCTGGTTGTCCATCTTGGTGCAGCTGACCTGTCCGATGGAATGCATCCAGTAGTTTCCTGGCTCGGCGTCGGCTGTCACGACCACATCATAGCGCTGACCCATGGCGATGGACAATGCATCTGTCGTGTAGGGTACGATAGGCACAAAGTCAGTGGCGATCACCTGCAGCTTATGCCCGTCAATGGTGAAGCGGAAGTTGGCATCGGCAGCGGCATTGACCAACCGCAGACGGTACCGCTTGCCAGCTTCAAAGGTTGTCTCAAAGTAGTTGCCGACAGCCGTGTTGGTGCTATTGTCTGTATATGTCAGATGAAAAAAACCCGCACGACATTGGAAACAGACATAGACCTTACACTTACCAGCTTCCATCGAGTGGACGGCGTAAACGTTAGTTCCATTGATCAACCCGTTTTCCACCGTCGGAATAGTTGTCAAAGCCTGGATGGCAAAGGCATCGGCAGTTTCATGTGACTAGTCGTTCAAGAATAACGACCCGAGATCCTCATAGTAGTTGGCAGACGACGGCCCGTTGATAATAATGCCGCCAAAGACGCCATCCCATGCCTGCACATAAAAATGCGAGTGGTACCACGAGGATCCGTATTGCGTGGCTTTCCAGCGGTACGTATAACTCGAGCCTGGCACGATGGGACACTGCGTCACGGAGCTGACACCGTCCATTTGCGTGCTCTTAAACTGTCGAATCCCGTGAAAATGAATGCTGGTTCCGTTGTCCTGCATGGAATTTGTCACGTGGACAACTATGCCGTCAGAAAAGCATAGCCATCTCTCTGCCTCCTTCCCATCCACTTACCCACGGTATCTCCCCAATCGGCAATAATTGTTGGCTCCGGGACAGTGCCATTGACAGTAAGAACGGCACGCTCAATGCCATCAGGGGCTGCTGTCGTGTTGACAATATTGAACCAATACTCCCGGATGACACCCGTGTCAGGGTACTCTTCATAGTAATTTCTGGAGATATCATACTTTCCCCAACAGCCACGGTGGTCAGCGCTGTTCTCGCAGTTCTGCGGCTTGCACCGTCTGGTCGGTTCGAGTGCTCCAACCGTCCATACCAGGACCACAGCCACTATCAGGCTGTAGATACGCCTTGCCATTGTTCAAGCCTACAATGCTATTCTGGGC
Source organism: Dryadomyces quercus-mongolicae (assembly GCA_002215975.1). Taxonomy (NCBI): domain Eukaryota; kingdom Fungi; phylum Ascomycota; class Sordariomycetes; order Ophiostomatales; family Ophiostomataceae; genus Dryadomyces; species Dryadomyces quercus-mongolicae. The sequence goes on from NIPS01000043.1 coordinate 2,277,930, forward strand.
TTAGATTGATTGCTTCCAAGAACGCCAAGACAGCTGGAGAATATGTGCATCTTCACAACCAGATATACTTGCATCCTGTCTTGTAAACTTCCTTTCCTCTCTACTCTTCTTCTAGCCATATTAGAACAGAGCCTCGGTAGCGGTTGCGAACCTTTCCGACCATGGAATAGACAAAATCCTGTTGCCTCACTATACGCTTTTTTGTGCCGATATATTTCCACTGTCGTTCGATCGTTGGTTGATATACTCGATCCAACACATCCAATGAACTCAGGAGTACGCGAAAAGAGCTTGGCGGCCTGCAGGAATTATTTATTGGCCCACGCCGGTGCATATAATGATTGTTAGACTACTTCCTGTATCTTCAAGACGGTGTTTCTCGTCAGCCCTAGCAAGTACGAATCAATGCTAACGGAGAAATGAAATGTCGAGTAAACGCAACGTGCTCAGAAAATATTCCCACTAGTAAGGCTGGTGAATCCTCCGTCGCCGATGGCACAGAACGGGTTAGTTACAGGCTGGCAACACGAATCACAGAAGTCTGATTGATCAGAGCTAGATCCACTCCCTCATGGGGGCTATGGACAATAAGCATCTCACTGGTGAAGGCACTTACTATTTCTACCTTAGCAAGTTCGAGTCAAGTTCGGCACTCAGATCACATCCACATAAATCAGAGAACGTATCTTTGATTCCATCTAATTAATAGGAGAGCTGGGATTTTGTGCCTTCCTGATAGCATCTCCACTTCTCGTCTTCATGCTCATGCCTTCATGCCACCTTTTTTTCTGGAATGAGACAACACATGGCAATGGCAAGAAACCCCACGCAGTCGTGACCTCTACGAGTATATGTGGGCAAATACGAAACTCACCAGTTTGGCCGTGGAGTTAAATGAGGGCAGTGGACCATGGCACAGAGTTTTCCCGACAATAGCCGCACTGGAAATCATTCTGGAGACACCGTGGAGTGTGCCTGGAACACTTTGCGAAGTACTCCGTACACGCACTGTTGACATCATCTATACATGCACCATCCGCTTCCGGTACAGGCCGTACACGTGCGACTATTATCAATGATGAGCTGAGCTTTTTGGACTTGCCGAGACCATAAAAAGGGCAGCGATCCGAGGACCCCGAATAGGACTCGAATGACGACCAAAAGTCCTGGAGATCGTGACGTCCACGCATCCAGTCACCAGATCGTCGTCCCCCATCACACAGGCCGAAATGTGAGCTGTGCCATGTTGATTAGATGAGGAGGAGACGATACCTGTTTGTTATTATTTGTTTATCCCACAGAGGCGGTCAACAATAGGAATTAGACACAATAGGCAGATAGCTCACATCGACAAAGATCTCGTACACTATGATCATGAAGAGAACTGCCGGCAGGTCGCATCAGGCCATCCAGATCAAGCCGCGCGTTACGTGTGAAAATGTTGTGGAGTTCATTGCCGTACTCCGTACGGTGAGCGCATAGTGCCTCCATAAAATCTACAATTTCCCAGTCGCCACGCGATATTCGACGTCCACATAATGTTGTTCAAGTGCCGATCGCCCAACGGTGACCGCAATTTGAGATGTGGAGAAGGCGGCTCAAGGAAAAAAAGGGGAAAAGACATAGTAATACTCGGCATATTGCGAGTATAAAGTGGCTCCCCTTTCCATCTTACTCCAACCTGCTTTGAATCACCCACACACTCATCTACCACACACACCGACCATTTGCTCAACTTCAGACATTACTCTCCCACCTCTATCAACCAACCTCAATCCCACCAAAATGCGTGTCTTTGCCCTCCTTTCTCTCGCAGCCCTGGCCCAGGCCACGGTCTTGCCCGCCGCAGTCGAGGATACAGTTCAGGATCTGAAGGCGGAAGCCCCAAAAGTTCCGTCCCTGCCGCATGTCCCGAAGATTCCGGCTATCGTCCCCAGAGACTGCACACCCGGCACCTACCAATGCTGGACCGGAGTGGGATCGTCCAAAGAAACAGAGTCTGAAGTCCAGGTGTGCACCACGGCTGGTGTTTGGGTCATGTCGGCCATCTGCGGCTCTCCGACATGCTGCTCGGAGAGCGATGGGAAGGCCTGGTGCAAATGCTAAGCGCTCGGCGCATGACAGATGCTTGCCTGTGGAAAGGCTCGCACTTTATTTCTAGGGTGGGATGTCAAGGCTCTGTTGGAGAGCAGTTGGTCATCGGTCTTCATTATTCTATATCGTGAATAGGACCATTTGTTGGGTATTTCAGCACAATAAAGCCTGCTGCAATTCCATATCCGGAATATTCCGTACTATTCACAAACGATTAACTGAGTGACTGTAATCAAAGCCCTGGAATCTTAGTTTTGCAGGGTACTCCGTACTCTGTATTATTCAGATTTCTTTTAAGCACTTCATTTTTATTAAGTAAACACGAAACATAAATGCACCTTTACGTCGCAAAACACCAGCTCTTGACAGCCTGAATAGCCCCGTGCGAGGAGATATTTAAGCATATTCAGACTAGGCTGGACAAGCTCACATGGAACATAATAAGAACAAGTACAGAATATGGGCGCATAGGATGGCATGTCGAGTAACAGCAGGCCATCTCTTTTGACTAAGAGCGCTGAAAATCATCATGTGGAAGTAGCAGGAGTCTGCTTCTCAAGAAGGCAAATATATCCGTCCATACCCACACCCATATGCATAATAATACTTGCAATCACTTAGCAGGTACACCAAGCGCGCCCATTAGCCTCCGAGCAGCATGACGATCCTCCCGGGCAGGTAGTGGCATATTCCCACACTCCCTTCACATTGCACACGTCGGTACCGGACGCTCCATCGTCATTCGCTTGGTTCGTGCCGTCAGCTGCGTCTGTGGATAGTGGTGCTGTCGCTGGCACTTCAGACCAACAGGCGTAAGTGCCTGGCTCGCAGAGCTTCGGCACGGTTTGCCTAGGTTCAAACCTCGGACACGACTTGCCCGGGTTGCAAATTTTTGGCACCTGTCTGGCTGTCAGGTCGTATTACCGGCGGAGGGCAAGACAGCAGCCTGGGATAGGGAGGCAACAAGGGCAGCGAGGGCGAGGAAACGCATTGTGTCGTCGTGGCGTGGTATAGTATGGGCAAGAGAATAACTGAAACAAGTATTGCGAGATGCTTGGGATTTTGTTAGATGAGTGTAAGAATGTCGATAAAGCACAAAGAGGAAAATACAAAGAAGAAAAAATAGGCACTTTATACTCGTGGCATCCTAAACATCCTTTGCTATCTTCAATTATGCTTGCAATAGTTCCCATGGAATGCCACACCCGGATATCAATATTCAGGTGCTTACAAGAAGTTTCTAGCTGTGCCGCTTCCTTTCTTGATGCTGACTATGAGTCTCTAGTGCTGCTCTGATTCATTCAACGCGATGTAGTAAAGATATGCGGACTGCACTTCGTAATGAAACTACAATATCGTAAGCATCCTTTTTACATGATGCTTCATGAGACAGAGCTCTGCTGTAAAAGGCTAGTGAGGTGCAGATCAAGGCACGGTACATAACGGTACCTAGACTGCGGGGATTTATCCGAGCCCCATCAGATTCATAGGGGTGACTCATAGGGGTAGGCTGGTGTCTACACACCTCAGAGGTACAGACAAGATACACAAAATTCTGTTGTACGGAGTATCTGGTATGAGGATCCTGTCCGTAAAGGAAGCTACCCTTAACGTAGTTTATCATCTACCCGGCCACATCACCTACCCGGCCACTTTTTCTAATTTCATCAACCTCAACTTCAACACGCGTTTTATTCCACCACAACCATGTCAGTTCATACAATTGAGTCTCGCATTGTTCTTGCAATAAACGCAAAACGTATGAACCCAAAATCAAGCATCCGACACCTCGCAAAACAGTACGATATCCCGCGAACAACCCTGCAAGATAGAATGGCTGGGAGACCTTTAAAGGCTGCTACTTATAGAAGCCAATCGAATTTAACGATGGCCGAAGAGGATGCTATTCTCGAATAACCACCCAGTATCGTGCGTAGCGCCCTCGACACCATGACTGCAGCAGAATCTGCTCATATGTTTCGCCGTTCTGATGGTGTCCCGTAGCCAGCCCATGCTGCCGAGCGTCTTTATATCGTCTTGTATAATTCTAATTGGTTGGAAATAGTGGGGTCTCTCTCCTGATAAGAATGGTTATCTGTATCACCGGAAATCTGTATCAGACAGGGGTCGTACTAGCGCCTTGGCACGTTTTTATATGGAAATCAGCGTGAAAAGATACAGATTTCTGTACGAATAATTCTTAGGCCAACAAGATCATACCGCTCTGTCTACCAGCGCATTCCTCGCACTTAACACAGCCACTCGATGTCGGTGTTTTCGGTCCGTTAAAGAAAGCATACGGCAACCAAATCTCGTTCCTTACTCGGGCCAATATAACACACATTACCAAGGACGACTTCTTCCCCGCGTTCAAGGCCGCCTTTGAGACAGTCTTTACAGAACAAAACATCACAGGCAGCTTTCGGGGAGCTGGGCTCGTCCCTTGGAATCCAGAGGCTGTGATTTCCAAGCTTGATGTACGGTTGCGGACGCCGACACCTCCTGGAACCTCTGACGGCCAGGCTCCACCTTGGGTCTCCCAGACGCCCCAAACTGTTGCCGAAGCTCTTTCACAGTCAACTCTCATTAAGGATCGAGTCAAACAGCACCAGGGAAGCTCCCCAACACCAATTTTGTTGTCTATCGACCAGCTAGCAAAAGCTACAGTCAGTGTTAGCCACCGGCTAACACTTTTAACGGGGGAGGTCAAAGCACTTCGAGAGGCGAACGAGGCCCTCTCTAAACGCCGAAGGGCCAAAAGAACTCGACTACAGGATTCGGGACCTCTTACTGGTGAGGAGGCCAGCAGGCTTTTGACGGAAAAGGGAGTGGTCGAGGAGGATGGACGTGATGAAGTTGTGNTTGTCTATCGACCAGCTAGCAAAAGCTACAGTCAGTGTTAGCCACCGGCTAACACTTTTAACGGGGGAGGTCAAAGCACTTCGAGAGGCGAACGAGGCCCTCTCTAAACGCCGAAGGGCCAAAAGAACTCGACTACAGGATTCGGGACCTCTTACTGGTGAGGAGGCCAGCAGGCTTTTGACGGAAAAGGGAGTGGTCGAGGAGGATGGACGTGATGAAGTTGTGGAGGGGGGGCCATCCAAGCGGCATAAGGTGGGCGCGCGGCTCTGTGGCATCTGCCGCAAGACTGGTCACAATGCAAGAACCTGTTCAGAGGCAGAAGAGATGGATGATTTATCAGGTTATATTGTTTTGGATTCAATTGAGTGTTCTTAGGGTGAGTTGTAGGGATTAATGTCTGCAAGGTAGCGAAAAGTGGCCGGGTAGGTGATGTGGCCGGGTAGATGATAAACTACGTTAGCTGAAGATGGTTATAGAAATTGAAATTTAAAGGGAAAGGGAAAGGGAAATTCTATGTTTGTTTCGGAGTCATGTGGAATATGCATGATGAATGATATAATGATGCCAAGTCCTATTTAGCTTTAAATTGGTCGTATAAGCATAAATATGGAGTTCCCTACTTTGTAGGATTTGGTTACATTAAGGTTATTAATCCCAATTAGACGAAACGCTTCTGCGATTCTATACTTTATACTATGTAATTCTTTAAAGTGGATTTCGGGGAAGCGTACGGGCAAGTTCTTAAGGATGTGATAAGGCATCAAGCCACTCCAGCGGCACTGGATTGTGTTATATAAAGGATACTCCTTTAGGACATATGGCATCGTGGGACATGTAGCTATAGGAAACAAAAACAACTAAGCCAATCCAACCATTAACTATTTTCCATCCACTATCTCCTTTGTGGTTGTTGGAGTCATCACACTTATTGATCAAGTGATCGTTGGCTTATCGGTATTCATACAACACATACAGACTGGAATACAGTCTGCTGTATACACTGTGATGGGTTGGCACTGTAGGAAAAACTTACGTGAAAGTCTCTAACTTCTTAATAAGACAAAACCGTGTTAAGAAAAACACTTCTACCAGGAATTTCTATCGATCCGGTCGGAAAGGGAGACAAAAGAAATCCTCTGCATTCTGTTTTTTTTTTTACCTCATTCCCTCACAACACTCGTCAACAAGAATTCAACAACACCCTCCTCTCCCCCAGCCAAAGAAAAGAAAAGAACAAGCTGTTACATTCCACAAAGGCAATACTCCGCCTACAGAAAAATGTACTGCGATCCATCAAGACCGTTCATCAAGAGCCATGTGGTAGCCTGCTTCTTCGGCCACGTCGGCGACCAGATCTTTCGGGTACAGAAATGGCTTGGCCTACCTGACTGGATCGGACTACAATATGCACCGTATCACCCCATGTTTCATCTTCTACAACCAATGATGCTTTTCTGTGTTATCGGCGTCTACCTCATCGGCCTTCCGATTGCAGACCTATGAGAACCCAGGACGTGGCAATGGAATTTCCGAACGAATGTGAGGAGTTTGTTTGGTTTTATGGCAATAATGACATTACAATGCACGTTTGTATGTTGCATTGTATCTCCCATTTGCTTGTTTCGCCCTTTGGAGTGGTTGATACTAGTACATTATCCCGATGCTCAGTTCAGCGGTTTACTGGCGCTCTATGTCAAATACCAACTCGACGATCCTAGCCTTCGTCCCATCTACATGGAGGAATTTCGACATTTGATTGATCAAAAGGCATTCTGGGAATGAAGGGTGGAAAGTAAAACGGCGAAATATCTGTAATAACCTTGTGCAAAAATTGAAAATCAAATCAGCTCTTTTTTTCCGAACACTTCTCAAATATTAATCAACTGGCAGATCCTAGATAGGCTACATCATCCACCAGGGTATATATTTCGCGGTATTTTTGGGGGGTTTAATATTATATTATGTTTTTTTACAGTCCCATCTTTGGTATTTTTATTTACATAAAGGAGGAAAGGAAGAGCCGAACGAACACGGAAGGCGTGGTTGTGTATTTTAAGGGTTTTCCTATTAACATTATCCCAAACAATATTGTCATAAAAAACACGATTTATTAAATCATCTGTACTACTCTGAATTACTGCATTATTAGTACATGTGGCAATGACAGCAGGCTGCGCAGAATGACGTATATGACTGCGCACAGATAAAGTACGTTTATCGAAAAAAAAACGCAACAAGCCCCCTTCACCTACTCTGGACGGTCTCATTCCCACTCCGCCATCACATGTCTACTGCTGGGGCTTCCTTGCTTCTGTGTCCAACGCCCTCATCACTTCTAGCACCAACCAACGGACCATCTTTATCACCCTTTTTTTTTATCCGTGCTCTTAGCTGGCGATCTAGGGTGTCTTCTACGCCTGGCTCCTCAACAGTCCCAGCCCCGGCATATGAAACGGCACCTCCCAACCGGACCAAATCTTTGTGCTAAGGCGAAAACAGCCTACAACGGCCGACTAGTTAAATCGGGACATGTAAATAGAAAGTACGGATTACAGAACAATTTTAATGCTTTCATCTCTTTATTGCTTTCATCACATCTTTATATCTCACGAAGCTCGGTTGTTCTACTATTAAGAATTCATCTTCTCACATCAACAAAGGCGGAAAAGATATGCAGCCTATCCGAATTAAACTTTGCTAATTTGGCAAAAATAATTCGGACTCGTCTTTTACTTTTTATTTTCTAGTTTAGCAATGGATCTATTAAAGTTGTGCATGATATTATAAGTAAGAAACAGCTGTGCAGTAACGCCCCCTCTGGTCCGTCATCCCCCCACAATGGGGCACTATTTTGACACCTCTTGGCATCCCCATGGGGCTCCCCGCAACCGGAGGTGCGGAGAAAGAGACACTGATAGTTTTCCGTAGACAATACCAGCCAGATCGGTAGATGTTCCGGAGAAAGCTCACGCGGGGAAATTCGTGGAGAGTTGTATCGACACAACAAACGAACTTAAGAGAACGGCAATAATAAACACAGTGGCCATTCATATTAGACCAGGTTGTCCTCGCCATTTGATGAGGACGAGTGAAGACACATAGGAACTTCTTCATCTGTCAAGACATTTAATTTTGTTTTCTGGACATATTATTACATTATTTCACCATGGCTAACATGATCAAAACGGAAAGTACAGCGGTGCATGTGGAGAAAGATTTTGGACTCCAAGAGGTCCAAGTCCGCTTGTTTGAGGACCTCTCATTAGAGGAGATGAACGCATTAGAGAAGACGCGTAAGAGCACCAGTACTTCAGAGGGTTGAGGCCTGCCCTGTTCTGACAATATCCAGTGGTTCGAAAAATTGACTTCCACCTGATTGCATCCCTATTCCTTCTGTTTATATTCAACATCCTCGATCGTTCAAACATTGCCAGTGCTCGCCTTGCAGGACTACAAGAGGACCTGAAACTCACCGACACCGAGTACCAAACAGCAGTGTCGCTCATGGTAGGTCTACATGCAGAGTACAACCACATCACGTGACACGCAATAGTGCTGACAGCGCCCAGTTTGTAGGCTACCTTCTGGGACAGATCCCCAGCAACATTGCACTTACACGTGCGAAACCGTCGCGGTACATGCCAGTAGCCATTATTGTCTGGGGCACGATCTCGCTCTGCACGGCGGCGGTGAAGACTAAAGGCGGACTGTTGGCAATTCGTACGCTGCTTGGCTTTGCTGAGTCACCGTTTTTCCCGGGTGCCCTGTAAGTCAAACTATCATCAACCCCTCTTAAGGCACACAACTTACAAGTTGTATGACAGACTACTAGTCAGTTCATGGTACAAGCCGACTGAGATTGCCCCGCGCATTGCGTTTTTGTACTGTGGCAACACCGTGGCCAACGGCTTTGGCGGCTTGCTTGCGGCAGGTATCTTGGGCGGTCTGGATGGTGTCCGTGGCCTCACTGGATGGAGATGGCTGTATATTATAGAAGGGGCCGGAACGATGGTAGCAGGCCTTCTGGCATACCTCCTACTGCCTGACTTCCCACGGTCAGGTCAGAGAAAGTGGCTATCGGAGCAGGAGCAGCGCTTTGCCGAGTGGCGGTTAGCGGGCGCAGCCAACGACGAGATTGACGAGAACGGACCGATTAAGCAGGGCTTGAAGGATGCGCTGACGGACTACAAGACGTGGATGCTGGTGTTAGTTCAGGTCTGCCTACTGACCACGCAGTGCTGGACGTACTTTTTCCCGGTAAGCTCCCTGAAAAACTTCTATTCTACGCAAGACTAACATAGTCAGTCCATTGTCAAGACACTTGGCTACGACACTATCATCACGCTTGTTCTCACGGCACCGGTCTACTGCTGGGGCTTCCTCGCTTCTGTGTCCAACGCCCTTATCGCCTCTCGCACCAACCAACGCGCCATATTTATCATTTGGCCATTTTTTATCGACATTGCCGGCAATATCATGGTGATGGCATCCCATGCCAAGGCTGTACGCTACCTTGGCATGTTCTTCATGTGCATGGGCTCCTTTTCTGCTTTTAATATCGTACATGCCTGGGTGGCCAGCACGATTCCGCGGACACGAACAAAGCGAGCTGTCGTTTATGCGCTGGTGAATCTCTTTGGAAACTCGTCCAATATTTACGGATCCTACTTGTTTCCCACGAGCGACGAGCCACAGTACCGCAAAGGACTCATCATTCTGACGGCCTTTGCGGTTGTGGGAATTTTCCTGACATCTATGTTGGCACTCATGCTGAAGAGGTTGAACAAGAAGGCCAGCGAAGCAGAGAAGCAGGACGAAGTATCCCGGTACAAGTATTTGTGGTAGACTGAAAGCATTAAGCACAACAACGACTGTAAATACTCTATTTCAACCACAACAAAGTCATCATATATGTATGAAGACAGAATATATATCAGCACTCCAATCTGTCAACCTACAAAATAGCCACACCGTTGGGAGGACTGGCTACACCACCGGGAACCTAAAATTATCAGCTGTGGAAATTTATTCGAATTTTACTGGCAGCACAGCTGGCACGTACCTTTAAAGGCATGCTGCTGAAGAAAAATGTCCAGCGCTTGCGTTCTCGGCAGACCCGGCTCAACTTCTCCAGATCGAACAGCTCGCCGATGGGGACTCCCCAACCGGCCAGCAGCCACTCGTGCAGCCAGTGTGTCGAGCTTTGACACGGCCAAGCCTCGAAGCTGGGCTGATCTCCGGCGACGGCAGCAAACCCGGTGTCCCAGATCCAGCGCAAGGTCTTCTCGGACGACTCAATACCAATGGCTGGGGGCACTGTCTTGGCAGCAAGGGCTACACGGGCCTCGTTGGACAGGCTTTCGTAGGCACGGATCCAGCCGGTACGCGTGAATAGAATATCACCTGGGCGGAAGTCGCTGGGAGATATTCCTTGCGAGGCAGCGACCTCCAGAAGCGTGTCGACGGAGATGGACGTGGGGGCAAAGATCTCAGGAGTCAGGCCCTTGTCCTCGGCCCAGCCGGCGAAGTCCAGCAGGACGCCGCGGCCAACGATGCCGCCTTTGGCGAGCCAGGCTAAAGAAACCATCTAGTAAATCTCTCTACGTGCATTCCCTCTCTCACATTTCCCTACCATCTGTGCCAATAGCGTTGGAGTTGAGCAGCTGGACGAGCGTGTGACCGCCGTAAAAAATCTGCTCTTTTTGGTAGCCAAAATGGCGAAAGCCATCCCATTGCGACGAGCTCTGTGTGTTGAAGGTGAGAATGTCGTCGTTGACCGTCCGCGGTGTCTTGGGCTTAATGGTATGCTGCAGAGGCGCTCGACTGAAGCAGGGAATCTTCATGCGGTTGAGCGGCCAATCGGTTGAGATGCGAAGACCTTCGACGATTTCTCTGGCTGCCAAGACTGTCGTTTCGGGTGTCAGCAAATTCAGCATGCCACACTGGTCGTCATCTCCGAAGCAGCCCCAGGCGTTGCCGGGTGGTCCATCCTTGCGGAGGGGCAGTGCGTCGAACGGAGGTTTGGGCGGGGACATGGTCTGCGTTCTCATCTTTCGTTGGACCGCAAGAGAACTTTTTTCCCGGCAGAGAAGAAGAGGAAATGTAGTGTTACCCATCCATTTTCTTCGTGAACCACTAGTACAGGCAAGTACACGGATACTTGTCCAGCGCCTCGCACCTTCCCCGATGGCCGTTGTCGCTAATACCCCATTTGACGTCCGCGTAGACCCGCTTTTTCTCCGCCTTCTTGTCTTACACCTCCTCTTCTCCGCAGGGTCTGTGCGTATTAACCTGAATGGCTCCTTCCCGTGCTGGCCGAGTGCACCATTGCTTCCTCGTTTGCCCGTTTGCCCCATAAATGGCAAGTTCCTTCTCCGCTCTCCGTTCCGCTTTCTGGAAATAGAAATGCCATCTTTTCCCGGATGGACGGAAATACAAGTTGCATCATGTCGACCAGGGAGCCGTACAGTGTCGCCGGCCAAACATCTCCGGCTGCAAGCGTGTCCCACAGTTCACGGAAAAGACATAGAGATGACAGAGGTGATGGTGAGCGCAGCACGGGAAAACGGCAAATGGTGAGCCGGGCATGCGATGCCTGCAAACAACGCAAGGCCAAGTGTTCCGGGACTTTGCCGTGTGTCAACTGCACGAAGAAGGGCGTCCAGTGCTTGTATGAGAGCAAGTATGCGCGGGGTAGGCCGCCCACCCCGCTGCCGACGCCAGTTGATGGCTGCAGTAGTGGATCACCTACAGCTTCGGCAGACGGACTGCAGGCGCAGACCCCAGGAAGACCGGAGAGACCGGGAGAGCAGAATGAACAACTGGAGTCTCAACAGCAGGAGCAACAGTTGCCTCCTCCCTCACGAGCTTCACCCGTACTCGGCGTCACGGAGATCCAGGGCCAATACGTGGAGCCAACATCGGGATTGGCATTTCTACACCGAGCCTGGAAGAGAATCTCACGGCATCGTTTGCGGGAAGTCACAGACGACAGCCTCAGCAATGGAGACGAGCGCCAACAGCTACAAGACCGGGCCGGTGACAAGACATACGATGCTGATGGGCAGGGGAGCAGCAGTGCTAGTGTCGGCGTGATTCCAATGCCAGACTTGGCTACATCAAAGGAACTTGTAGGTTATTACCATGACGTGTGCGTGGCCACATACCGGTTTCTACACCGTCCAAGTGTCGAATCCTGGTTGGAACAGGCACATGACAACCTTGCCGGCGGGCTGCCCATTGAGCATGGCCTGGGCGAGATGAAGGCTGCCATCCTTCTTGCAGTACTGGCTGTGGCGATATTTCACCAGGGAAAGAGTAGAGGCACTGCATGGAGCCATGGAAGGACACAGGAAGACTCTGTCAACAAAACATGCTCTGACGTGTCCACACGCAAGAGTGACCAACTATTCCTCGCCGCCAATCGCCTGACCAAAGCAGCCACGGGATATCCTGCGCTGGATTCCGTGCAGGCACGTCTGGTGCAAGTACTGTACCTGTTGCATACTTCGCGTCTCAACCAAGCCTGGTATGTGTTTGGACATGCTCTGCAAATCATTGCTGCCCTGGGACTGCACCGGCGGGTACAACGAGGAAGCACTCGACCAACGGGACGACCACGGGACTACATTGAAGCCCAGTGCCGCAAACGCACCTTTTGGGTGACATACATTCTTGACGCGTACATGGGTGTCATGTTTGGTCGGCCACGTCATTACCACGATGATAACATTGACCAGGAGCTGCCCGATGCAGTCAACGACGAGGATATGGCAGTTGAAGGCCCGAAAATAATGGGGGGGCAGGACTGTGCCATAGAGTCGCTGATTTGTCACGCCCGGTAGGCGGCTGCTTTGCACTCCGTGCTACTACATTTTCCTCTTCTGACGAAATAGCATCGGACGCATCGTCGGCCGCATCTCCCAGTCCGTATACGCCATCAACCAAGACATGGGCGAACCTCTCATGCAGGCCGTGCAAGAGATCCGCGCTGATATTGCTGCCTGGACAGCCGGTCTGCCAACCATTCTCAGCTCTGTACATCCAGCGAGCCTGATCTATCCATTCCGGCGTCAGGCCACGACCATGCGCCTTGCACGCGCCCACGCTATGATTCACTTGAATCGGCCATTTTTGCTGCGACAAGTTGGCAGCAACAGAAGCAGCAACAGCAGTCATAACCAAAGAGAATATCAGCCGCCGCCAACTCTGACGGCTCATGCTGTGTCGGATTGCCTTGCAGCTGCGTACGAGGTGCTGGGAATTGTCGATGAAATGGCCCAGGACGGCACTCTATTTTATGCCTTTTGGTGGACACATTATGTTGCCTTTTGCTCGCTGGCAGTAATTTATGTTTGGGAGATCCAACGAACTTTGCGGAACCTTGTTGAAGACGTCAGTGTTGGCAATCCTGTCAATCTTCCGGGCCTCTTCCAGCTTACCGAGACCTGTCACAGGCATCTGACCAAAGCCACGGCACTCAACTCACCTAGTCGCCGTTATAGCATTATTCTCGAAGAACTCCGTCAGGAAGCACTCTGCCACTCGAAACATATGAAAGAGGCCCAGTCGAATGCAGCCTTGTTGGATCAGATACCGCCGGCGGGCATGGAGACCAGTATACAGCAACAGTCCTATGAAAGCACTGTGATGTCGCAGGCGCATGAAATGCCGATCACTACGATCCAGGGCCAGTGGGACGGGTGGCAGACCATTGATTGGCTGGATATCGACTCGCTTGTACGTACCTGCCTTTTCCTGGGTGTTATTGGAATGTGGATGTGATCTAACTTTCTAGGTATTGGGGCCTATCTCTGGTTTGGCTGCTTCTCCTGATTCGTGGATGGGTGTTCTGCCATTGAACTTTCCATAAAATACGGAAAGAGTAAGAAAATATATTAATTAAGGAAAAGACAATAACAAAAGAAAAAAAAGAGATAAGTGATCTAAGGTCGATGCGTTGACTTCACCAATCCACGCGGCGAAGTGTTCCGTTGTAATCACAGTGACGGCAGCAGCTTCATTCACACGTAGCGATGCCTGTCTCAGTGCACTGCAAGCCTCCGCCATCGATTCTGCAGCCTGTTGCGATGTTAGTATTGGCGTTGACATTGACGGCGGAGGCGGCGGTGGGATGGCTGTCCGTAAAGAGCTGTTTTCTTTCTGGGTAGTGGCTATGGACGCGCACTTGGCAGAGCATGCCTTAATAGGTTCGTGGACGTAGATGGACACATCAGCAGCAGCTAGACAAGACATCATTAACTCTAAATAGGTCTACACCTACAAACTTGACCCTGACGGATACTTGATAAAATGAAAGGCTCGACTTGTCGCTTGCAGAGACCAATGCGACAATGTCCATTTAAACAAAAAAAAATCTTTTTCTCGTGAATATCATCACGGCAAATACATTACTTCAGACCGAAGTTCTTTATTAAAGACTTCAGAGATTCAATCACTTCATCCTATCAACAACTTCATCCCAAGGCAGGATCAACTGAGTCACTTCAAGCACTCTAGACGGCCCTACCTCAACAGGAAGTTGCTTCATAAAAAAGGAAAACTACGACCTCCCCAGACGCCTCAAGAATATCTAGAAAAGGATCTCTTCTCTCTCTCTTCTCCTCTTTCTTTTATCATCATATTCTTCTTCTTCTTCTTATTCTCCGTTTAAAAAGAACAACGAGTTTCAACGCCGCCCTACCTTGTCAAGAAAGTGGGATTGGGAACACTTGAGAAAGTCACGAACACTATTTCCCACAATCCACAGAACAACGGTATGAGACCAAGGAAGAGGAACACGGCAGAAGAAGCAGAAGGCACTGGTCAGACATCATCCTGATCCACACCGATCATTTTCAAACATTATGTGATTCAACAATGGACACTAGCTTATTGGTGTACGTCTAAAGACTTGAAAAGAAGGCCAAGAGGAAAAGAACTAAGAGAATAGGACTATAATCGCCTTTATTTTAGGCTTTCTCGTCGCGGTTCTCGCTGCTTAGTACGCGCGGGCCCAGTACTTGTCGGCAGAGCGACAAGAGGATCTGACCATCTGGGGTATTATGAACGAGGGTACGGCTGTTCCGTAACATCTGGAGGACGCATATCAAAGGCCGGTCGAGGTGCCGCTGCCGCCGGCTCGGATACCAATGCTAGACAAGAAACTTCCGCCGATGCTGGGATAGTGGGGGTAACGCCAGCACCAGTAGCAGCAGAAGGAGGACAAGAGCTCCAGAACTGGCTTAAGCTCCAGTAATAGCAGCAAGACATGCGGCTATTTTGGCGGGTTTGAACCCTTTTTTTTTATTTTTTTTTGTTATTGGGCCCGTTTTTGTTTAGTTTTGTTTGGGGGCCAACTTTGGGAAGGGGCAGGGAAATGACCCCTTTTAACATAGATATTCCACCAAATTTACGGAATTGTAAGCACAACAAACGTCATGACCTTTTTGGGCGTCTTTCATTCTGCTTGAGAATCCTGGGTGGCCCAGACGGTCTGGAAGTGGCGCACAAACCGGGCGACGACGGCAGGGTCGAGCACGGGCGCAGTGGCTAGAGCAGGCGACAGACTGCAGGAAACCTCTGTAGAGTATGTTTTTGACGGTGCAAACTCGTCACGGTCGTACTTGGAGGCGAAAAAATCAACCAGCTTGATTGGTGGGTTGGCCACGGGGTCCGGGTTGGAGGCACGCAACCGATGCACCCACTCGCGCGGCTCAACTTCCTCAAACGATAGTCCAGCAGCACGCAAGGCCGGCAGAAGATCATTTGTCCAGCTAAATGAACGGCTGTTGGCGACGTTGGCGACGATTCCCTTGTCCGTGGGATCGTCGGCCAGCGAGATGTCTAGGACGGCCTGGGCCACCGTGTCGACCGGCAGCCAGGCCGGATTCTCATGCAAGCGTGGCAGAGCACCAATGGTTATCGCAGACTGCAGCATCAGCGGGATGGCCTCGGTCGTGTTCCAGATGCCGAACCGAGTGTCGGCAATGATCTGGCCGACCCGCAGGACACGCGCTGGCACGCCATGTGTCGTGGCGGCGCGGATGCAGATGTGCTCAGCGACAGCTTTGGACTGTGCATATCCCATTCCCTGGGCCCAGGTGAATTCGGGCAGTGTCTCTGGCACATGGACGGTCGGGCAGCGGGCCACGGAACTGACAGACGAGCAGAAAGCAAAGGTCGCGGGTGTCACGTGACGTTTCGAGCCTGGACCTGCACCCGTCGTTGTGCCAGAGGCAGCAGCCACACACAAAGCGAGCAAGTGCTGCACGCCGGCGATGCAGTCCTTCTCAAATGAAGACAGCTGCAGGTTGAAATTGACAGACCAGGCACAATGGATGACAGCTCGCAGCCGTCCAGCCACCTCCCAGTAGGTGGCTTCGGACAGTCCTAGCAGCCGGTCAGACTGGTCAAAGGACAACGCGCACAGCTTCTGTCTCTGGGACGACGTCAGCGAGTGCAGTACACGCCTCTCGGTCAAGGAGTGCATCAGACGGCGAGTGGCAGCAGCCTCGTCAGCCGCCCGCACGAGACAGTATACCCTCTCGATGGACGGGTCGACTGTCAGTCGTGCTACCACGTGTGCACCAAGAGACCCCGTAGCACCTGTGACGACGACAGATGTGCGCGGACGTTGAGGGATAACAGTGTCGAGTGCGGCGTATTTATCCGCGAGAGCACCCATCTCCGTCTCGACAGGAACTGCTGTTGTCTTTGCACCTGTCTGCAACGAGTGCAAGTAGCTGCTGAGCTTCGTGACGGATGGATAATCAAAAACAACATTGCTGCCGAGGCGGTGGCCACCGACGTCGATGCTGTGCACGATTTCCTGACGTAGGCGAATCGACTGCAGTGAATCCATACCGAGGGCAAAGAAGTCGGCGTTGTCGTCATCGGCGTCTCTTGGTGTCTGTTTCTTTCCAAGAACGGCCGGGAGTTGTTGACGTAAAAACGTCTTGATCTCGTCCAGATTCATGGTCTTTTGTGTGTTTTGGCCGTTCTCGCCGGCCGTGACTTCGTCGGCTGCCGCATAAGCTGCCTCTATCTCAGCAGAATACGTCCGGTAGAATGCTTGGCGAATGATGCTGCCCTTGTCGGTGCGCGGATAGACAGTGTCGTGAGGAAGGACGATGATCATGTTGCGGGACAATCTTCCGTATGCCTCTGACTGGAGGTTGGCAGCCTCAACAACTGGCCAAGAATGGTCCAGTACAGCCTCTCGTGATAGCCCTGCCGTTGTAGAGGATGGAACCAGCAACAGACCAAGGTACGGCTTGCCAGCACCGAATACCACAGCCTCTGTCACCCAACTATCAGAGCGGATGCGTCCTTCGAGTGCCACTGGACTGAACTTCTCGCCGTTGACAAGCGCTACGGTATCATCCTGACGGGCAACGTACTTCCACGCCCGCGGAAGCGTTGGGTGTGGCTCAAACAAATCCTTGGTCGCGTAAGATCCGTCTGGCATGTTCGATGTCAGCTTGGCAGGCCAGCCGTCACGGACGCAGCACTCGAACAGGTTGGAGCCACGCGGAATCCAGTGAAGAAACGGCGTCAACTTGTCCGTCTCGCGCACATAATTCCAGAGTTTGTCACCTTCCGGTCGAGCCGACGTCATCAACTGCCCAACCTCCGTGCTGTATGTTACTGTTAGATTTGTTGATTTTCGGACAGATCAGAAATAACTCACGCTCCATAGTGTCCAATAAGATTCACGCCAGCCTCGACGAGCATGTCTCCCAGTTCGTCTGGACAGGCCGAGCCGCCATACATGACCACCTTGAGTTGCCGCAGCAGTTCGATACCCGTTGGACTCTCGGCTAGCAATTTCAGTGCGTACGGGACGCCGTAAAATATCTCAAACTTATGTTGGGCCAGAATGGCCTCCAGGTGGCCCGTTGTCAGCGGCAGTTCTGCGTTATAGAGGTGAATCGACTGGCCACAATACACAGCCCGAAACAGGTTGCAGATGCCATGATTGTGATACAGAGGTAGCGTGATGAATGCCCGCATCTCCATGCTGGATGAGTAGTTGACTAAGGCCGCCTTGTGCGTCTGGAAGATGGGTTTGGGAAAGCCTGTCGATCCGCTCGAATGGATTATGTACACATGATTGTGCGTTTCAATCGCATGGTCCAATTCCCAGTCCAGTCGCGTGTCAAATGTGGTCGGAACGTCCTCGATGCCAAACTCAAAGGTGGACCGTGAAGCGATCTCAATCAGTTGCCAGCCTTGAGCTGCTGCCTCAGCCTCGCCTGATGCTTGCATGGCACCGGTTGCCGTCTCTGCGTACCGGCAGTCAAACAGAATGGCCCGAGCTTGTGTTGTCTGCATGAGAGATGCCACAGCTTCTTGCGAAATGCGAGTTGACAGGAACAGAATCGTGTGTCCCAACTTCATCAGCGCCAGCATCGTCACTAGGTACTCCAAGTTTGACGGGCCCAGCATGGCCACCACCAGAGGTTTCTCGCCGGACGATATCCGCACCGGAAACTGCTTCTCGTAGTGTCGTGCCACACGGTACGCAAAAATATCTAACTGCCGCATTGAGTAATCCACGTAGTTAATGCCGGATGATGGATACGACATCACGATTTTGTCCCTCAACGTGCATGCTCGCTGACGCACGAGGTCATCCACTGTGAGCATAGGCTCGCTGACAGATTCCTTGACAACGCTCGTGCTGGTTGTCTTCTCAATTTCATGGTCGTTGGGGAAAGGCCCCGGAGTGCTGAGAGCTGCCACAACGGACATGGTGAAGTGTTGCGATGTTTGCATTGAACAAAGAGGCTTAACTAAAATCGAAGAATGGTCCGCCACAATAACCGTTTTTAATCCATATATATAGGAGCCGGGATGCATGAGCTGGATGAACTATTTCCACCGTGGAGTATGGTGACGGAATCTCGGGGAAGCTTGGCTATGGTTTCTCCGTAGGTGAGGAGTGGGTCCGGAGATGGTCCAGTCCACTTACACGATTTCTCCATATTCCGACCGGAGACGTCTTCCCCACATATTCTCCGTGCGGAAAACGTTTCCATGACTCCAAAATACACCTACCATCAGAAGATAGACACGATGGACACAATTGGAGACATAACTTTTGTCACATCTTTATCGTCTACACAGCTCATTATCAGGAACGATGTCTCTGTCTACTTCCTTTAAGCTCAACACTGGTGCCGACATGCCTGCCGTCGGCTTTGGCACCTGGCAGGCCAAACCACATGAGGTAGAGAGAGCAGTTGAGCAGGCCCTCAAGGCCGGTTATCGGCATCTCGACTGCGCTGCTATCTACCGCAACGAGACGGAAGTGGGAGCTGGCATCAAGGCCGGTGGCATTCCACGCAAGGATATCTTTATCACGAGCAAGCTATGGAACACAAAGCACCGGCATGAGGACGTCAAGCCTGCTCTAGACAAGACGCTTGCCGATTTGGGCACCGACTATGTCGACCTGTACTTGATGCATTGGCCAGTGTGAGTGAGAGGCAAAGGCATAGAAGAAAACTATAAAAACATCAGCTCACAAGAACAGAGCCTTTAAGCCCTCCAACAAATGGTTCCCTCTCGATGCCAACGGCGTCTTTGAGCTGGCCGACATCGACCCTTCCGACACATACAAGGCCATGGAAAGTCTCTTGGCAACAGGCAAGACACGAGCCATTGGCGTCTGCAACTTCAACCAGCGGCGCCTCGACGACCTCCTTGCGCGTACCACCGTCGTTCCCGCCGTGAACCAGATCGAGGCCCACCCGTACCTTCAGCAGCCTGAGCTGCTGGCATACTGCCAACGTAAGGGCATCATCGTCCAGGCCTACTCACCGCTGGGCAACAACCAGGTGGGGCTTCCACGCGTCGTCGACGACCCCAGAGTTCAGGAGCTGGCAGCCAAACTCGGCTGCGACGCCGGCCAGATGCTCTACTCATGGGGTCTGCAGCGTGGCACCGTCGTACTGCCCAAGAGCGTCACACCTGCCCGTATCGCCTCCAACCTGCAAGTGCGCGCCCTACCAGCCGACATATTTGACGCCATCAGTGCTCTCGAATGCCACAAGCGGTTCAACGCCTGTGCCATCTGGGGCTTTGACATTTTTGATGAGTTGGGAGAGGAAAAGGCCCGTGAGATTGCACGCAACGCAGGACCTGAGAATCTGAAAAAGTTTACCGTGTAAAGGAACATTTTAGTACGGAACTATGGATAGGTTGCTAATTACCGCCGTCTTGCATTCTCGCGTTCTCGTTCTCCATCATCAGGCTTCCTGCCGTGGCACAACAGTCCAATTTTCGCCGATAAACTCCAACTGGTTCGCCACCCGCAAGGCCTCTGGGTCCACATACACCGCGAGGCCCATGTTGGCCAGTCCCAGGTTGTACACGCGGAAGACGATGTAGATGGTGCTTCGGTTGGCTGGCGTGAGTGTATTGTCTTGCATCTGCAGGTCTTGTTAGCCGTGTCGCTGGTCTTTTGCACAACGCCAAACTGGCTGAGGCTGCTTACCATTTTGTACTGCGCCTTGCTCATAAAGAACGGCGTGTCGCAATGGGACGTGGTCGTCTTGACCTCAATAAAGTACCGCGGCGTCTTGCCGGACCACGAATACTGGTCCAGGTAGCCCTGCTGAACCAGCAAACTGGTTAAGACGCCCGCCGTGTCCTCATAGATGATATCGGACGTCTGATACCCTGACCATGGCCCCATGTCAGCGTACTTGGGATGTACCGTGACGTAGCGGCGCATGTTGCTCTGCCAATTATCACGGCAGAAGCCAGGCAGCCGCTCCTGCAGACCAGACAGGAGCTCAAATATGTACAGCTCGCCGGCTGCACCCACGCGGCAGTCGCGATCAATAGGGCTCCTGGCCACGTTGAGGCCGAGGTCTGCAATGCTGGCCAGCAGCCGACACATGTCAAACGACCCGTTTGCTGGGATGGTATTTTCCTCAGCGGCACGGATTACCCAGTCCAAGAGATCGGTGTAAGCGGCTTCACCGTCCCTTGTTACTATACCAGACTCTGGCGTAGTCGGGGCCGTGATGGGAAGACGACCAAAAGCGGTAGGGCGTGTCTGTGGGTTTTGATGCCGTTCGGTGATGGACGTGAACTGTCCACCGGACGAGGATGGCTGGGGCAGAATGGTCTCATCATCGGCGCTGCCATCCTCCCCAACCAAAGGAAGTACGGTTGCTGCTTGCAGCTGTGGCGTGGACGCAGCCGATTCGGGCTCGGAGTCGACCTGCTCGTCCGTGTTCTCGACATCGTTGATGGGGGCGATACCGATCTTTTCAAGGACTAAATATGTTCTCGAGCGAGGAGCCATCAAGACAGCTTGGGTAGCCTTGACCCCTACCTCGAATGTGGCAGGGATCTTTGTGCCGGGCTGCTGCATCATCCATTCAAACAACTTCTCACCAAGCGTCGTGACAAAGACAAAAGCCTGGTCATCCTTGTTGCGTGGCAGGTAGATCTTGAGACCGGACGACGCTTCGTCGATGTGAAGGGTCGCTATGGCACCAGCGACTACATGGATTGTGCCGTCTTGGGTGAGCTGGAAGTCGGATGAAATGCCACTTGTTTCGTACACTTTAGAGCTCTGAAGCACGCCGTACAGGGCCTGAACGTCCTCCTTTGTTTCAATACGGGCACTTCTGAAGTGACGGGCGATTCTTCAGAGAGCTTAGTATGCATGTTGCAACCGTGGGGAAAAAATAGATAACACTCACCTTAGAAGGGCAAAAGCTCGGTTGCAGATTTGGCGGTCCTTATTTGATACCAGTCTGGTTCTCTCGTCATGAAACGAAGTAACCTCCTTAACGGACTTGGAGAGACACCGATCCTGCAGATGCGCCCAAGAGAGGAATGGATACAAACGAGAAACTTCCTCGAGCGTGAAGTCCAGCAGTCTCACTTTTTCTGCAAAGTCACGGCCCAGTGACTCATGATCCACAATGCAAAACTCCATGTCTGCCGATCCGCGCGTGATCTGTCCATTGGGCATCTTGATGGGGAAGATATTGGCACCAACCACATCCTCAGAGCTCGGGGGTCGTTTTGTTGACGACAGCTGAGAGTTGACCATCCAAATGGCCTGCTTCAGGAAATTTGCCGAGAATTTCGCATCATTACCAATTTCGGTGAGCTCTGTAATAGCCATCTCCAGATCCACCGGCTTCACGCCCAGGAATTCAACAAAGAAATCGTGCAGTTTTTCGTAGTGGTCGTTGAGAGAGGCACGCCCGCGCATCTTAACCCCAGTCGACCAGATGCATTGGGCGACACTGTGCCAGGGAATGTTGCCATCCGATGGCGCATAGATGAGAGCGTCACTTTCAAAGGCAAGCCTAGGAAATGTTAGTTTCCGCCGTTCTCCTACTTCAAACGGGCTAAGGGTACGCACTTTATATGGACTTCATGGTCCTTTTTCAACTTTCGTTGTGTATCTAGAGCCTTGTAGATTGGCACGAGGGTGTCAATATCGTCGTGTTTTGTCGCTTTGAGATCTTTGAGCTCTTCGATCAAGGTCTCCCAGATGCAGTCACCAATACCCAGCGTGTTTTGGAAGAGGCTCAACAGTAGAATGCCGTCTTTATTGTCTTCTCGGAGGCAGGGACCGTAGAGAAGCTGTAAGGCATACTTTGTCTGCAGCTTCTGTGGTGCATTCCAGACACACTCGTCGGGGAATGCCCAGGTGTGCCCCCCGGCATCGGTTGGAACGTAGATGCATCTCTGTTTGTTGAAAATGTTTCTGAGAGATGAAATGTTAGATTTCGAAGTTGTGCTGAAAGAGAAATCGGTTATGATGTGCGTAAAACTCACTGGACCTTTGTCGCTGCTTCTGGGTCTTCCGACGCCTCACTCTGCCTCGTAAAGATGTGTTCGTACAGATCAAATAGTTTTGATCTGCTTGAAGACGTGGCTGTCTTGGGAAAACTGTATTGTGAGTATCGCAGCATTTCCAGAGAAAAATCAAGGTCTGTAGGAGCAGTGATCCCGATGACCTTGAGAAATTCCTTCCAGTCAGTCGGCACAGCATCATGAGTTTCCGTGTCCTCTAGATAGAGCCAGGGAAAGAAGGCTCCAGGCTCCACAAGCTTTCCCACACGCTTCAGTAATTCGGCCGTAGGATAGAAGGCGTTCCAAAGTTTGGTATAGACGAAGCCTTGACACAGGACATTCGTCTCCCGAAGGAGGCTAATCGAGTTATCGTCAAAACCGCTACTGAGCTCGTAGTCGACTTTGAGGGCACCGAGAAACTTTTCTGGACGATGCTTGTGGACATACAACCCAGGAGACAGCAATTTCCCCTCCGAAACCAGCTTGACGTAACTGTTGACCCCTACACAATTGTAAAACCACGACAGCCACGACAGTTTTTGCTCTTTTGGTGTGGATGGACTTTCTCTGAAATATTCCTCGTCAACAAATGAGGACTTTTTATAACCTGGAGCACCAGAACCTGGATTTGGCCCGGGCACAGTCTCTTTGAAGAGCTCCGTGGCGCCGTAGGGTTCCGTATCATGTTTGTAGGCGGCCACTCCGGGAACCAGATCTCCTTCTTGGCTTACGACTCTCAAAGTCGTATACTTGTCTCTCTGACTGTCAGACATCAAATGATCTGTCAAATAAAGGAATTGAAGATGCTGTTTCGACGTGGCAAAAGAGATCGCCTCTGTTTTGTTTTTGGTGCTGTACTTGCTGAAAATCAAGTCCTGTACATCTGAAATAGACGCTTCCCCAACACCCAGGAATTGAAAGAGGTCTTTGCGCTTGGAGTCGGTCACATCCGGCGAGATCAGCTGAAGATCAATATCAGGAGGGATGTTCAGCTCGTTGATCTGTGCGAAGTAAATTGACTTGGATGGCTGAACCCAGGTGCCGCCATTTAAGGGCAGGAGCTTCAAATTGTGTATACACGATGGCATCTTGCGAATTTCAAAATAATGGCACAGCGTATTTGCAACTTGAGTATGCCAGCTCTCCGTGGTTGTGGGTGATTGCATCCGCCCGACCGTCCCGCGACGAAGGTCCTCCTTTAGCCACCCAAGGTAGTCGTCGATACATGCATCTCTCAGGCCGTACTCCTTGAGAATGTCGAGGTCATCGTCTTGATATTTGCGAGAAATCATTTGTTTAGGTTGG
Organism: Dryadomyces quercus-mongolicae; assembly: GCA_002215975.1. Classification (NCBI taxonomy): domain Eukaryota; kingdom Fungi; phylum Ascomycota; class Sordariomycetes; order Ophiostomatales; family Ophiostomataceae; genus Dryadomyces; species Dryadomyces quercus-mongolicae. Next base: position 2,302,026 of record NIPS01000043.1, read on the forward strand.
CTACCGTAGAACACCGGCTCTCCGTCCTCATCAAGGCAGCCTTCAGTGGGGCGCAAAAGCTCACAGATAAGTCGTCTTTCTGACTGTTTTCGCCCCAACAGCACAGCGACCCTGCTGAGTTCGACAGCGATTTTATCCACCAACAAACTCCACAAGTAGTCACGGTGCTGCCCAGATTTTCGTGGTAGGTACCGCATCCACTCGTAGACAGAGCTGCCTGTACCAGAGGAACCACTCAACTGCACGATACCCTGGACAAAAGCTTCGGCGATGCCTTGGATCAGACCGATGTTGCGAGGGGAATCAGCAACCACATCTTGCCGGCTAGCATCTGTGACAAAGTCGGCTTGGATAATGAAGTTGAAGCCCACACGCCGCACGGGAAGAAAGACGAATAAGTCCTGAGGTTTGACAATGGGAGCCCCGGAATCAGTCATTGGAAACGCGACAACCACCTCAGAGGTCGCATACAGGCGCGCAGAATCTTCTTTATCGGAGTAGGATCGATTCTCGTTCTTGGCCAAGTTGGTCACCTGGTGAGTCGAGACGTGGAAGCGAGATTTTGTTACTTGTGTAGAGCCATTAACTGTTCGGGTCTTGCAGAGAATGGCATCTGTCTTCGTGAGCCGGTTGACGGAATATTCCGTGGAAGAGATCAGAATGCCGCTGACATCGTAGAAGAGTACATCCAGCTTGGCGATGTTCTTGAGGAAGAGGAGAATGGTCTCCTGAAGTTCCTCAAACTGTTCCCGAGTGGACTGCCGCATCCTTTCCGCCAGGTTGGAGTCTCCCGAATCGTGGAGGTATAGGGTGATTCTTGTCAGCGGCGACACGAGATCATCGTGGACCGTCTCCCACACGGGCGATATCATGCCCATACCCGAGTCCCCGTTTCGGTGCGTGAAGGAAAAGGAGAACGGCCCCGACTGGATGTGCACCTTCCAGGCAGCCATGAAGACCGACTTGAAGCCGATACCTTTCTCGCCAATGTACCCCTGGGCGCCGCACTTTGAACTTTTTCCCACGGCGCAGATGGCCTCAAGGTTCTCGCGCGTGAAGCCATCTTCGTTGCAGTCGATGATGATCCGGCCAGGGTATACCTGGAATGAGACACGTGGCAGGGCACCGGCAGCCCGGGCTCGGGTGTAGTTGTTATCGTCGGTATTCTGTAGCAATTCAAATACAAAGCGAGCCGTTTTTGTGTACAGATTTTTGGCCAGTCTGCGAAATAATGTTAGCAGAATGATCGTCAACTTAGTGAACACGACTGTGGGAACCAGGTTGGCCATACGTCATCACAGAAGACCCAATCATGAGATCCTTTTTGAGCAAAGCTTCCTCGATCTCGCGCCGGTGGCTTGGGCTGAGCTGCTGAAGGAGCTCTGGGGAAAGATAGCCATGTTCTTTGGCGATGTCCTTAACCAGCTGCTCGGCCTGGCCTCTAGAAAAAGCGCCTGCCATCTGGGACGGGTGGAGAATATGACGTGTGACCTAGAAGAGATATAGCGGGGAGCGTTTCAGAGCAAAATTAATACGAGAAGAAGGGAAATAGGTAGAAAACTTGACACAAAAGAAGAAATAGAACTGGGAGATGGGGAGGACGAATTTTTGGGCCTGACAAGGCATTCTATCGCAGTATTTTATATGGCCTGTCGAATATAAGAAAATGAACCCAACATCCTTCAGGCTACTCAGTATTTTGGTCGTGGCAATGCGACACTGGTGGTAAGACTAGCTGCAACTGGTGATATTCTAGATAGATACAAGGGGAGGGCGGGATGACTGCCTTGATTGCACCCAATTGTTGTTCGCTTCAGGCGCCAGGCCTCCAGTCGAAGCCTATTGGAGGCCGGCCTCGAACATCAGCCATATGGGTGGCATAGGCGTGTACTATAGATAGGAATAGGTGCCTAAACCATAAAAAACCTCAGCTTTTGAAAACCATGCCATCTTTCCAAGTGTACGCTTTGATATCATACTATTCTGTAATAGATCTTCCGTAGAAATTATCCTGTTACTCGAGACACTTGTGCTTATTAGAATCAAACTCGATGCAAAATGAACATTAATATACACAGTACTTATATTTGCAACCTGCACAGGCTGGCACGTTGCATTCTGGGCAACGAAAAGACCACTTTGCGCAGTAGTTCTTGCAGGATGCGCAGATTGCCTTGCCATTCTTCCTTGGCCAGCCAAATCGTGGATGATTGCACTTGGAACCCCCCGAGGGTGCAAACTGTGCAGGTTTCGCAGAACTCGCAGTTCTCGTGGACCTCACGTACTGCGCTGTCTTGCTTTCCCCATGCTCTGCTGCTTCTCGCATCTTTGCCCAGTTGCGCCGGACGACGTCCTGGTGTTCCTCAATCACAAGGAGCTTGAGCCGCTCCCGCGCTGCTTGTTCTTGCTCCATCCTGAGTTTCCTAGCTGCCTCTTCCGATTTCCGTTCTGCTTTTCTTTCTTTATATTGTCGTATCCTTTCTTTCGCCGCCTGTTCTTGTTGCTCTCGCGCTTTTCGTGCAGCTTCTCTGGACCGTTCCTCGGCCTGTCTGGCTCTCTCTTGCATCCTCCTCCTGTGTTCTGCTCTCTCATTAGCAGCACGAATATCCTCTGCCATTTTCCTGGCTTCTTCCGCCTTCCTCTCTCGTTCGGCACGTTCTCTGGCGGCTAGCTTCTCCTCTTCGGCTCGTTTCCGCTCTTCATCCTGACGCCGGGCTTCTTTCTTTTCTTGATATCTAGTCCACTGGTCTCGGAGATTGAAATAGGTAGCATCGTATTTTGCACGTTTTTCCTTGTCAATGAGACATTCGTATGCTTCCCGAACCTAGGTCCAAGACGCACTGTTAATTGGGGTATAATACCGCCCAAAGATGGTGACTTTACACTAACTTTGCGGAAATCTTTAGCGTCAATGGTGGTTCCTGGCGCCTTTTTATCAGGGTGGCATTTTTTCGCTAGCTTAATAAAGGCTAGTTTAACATCTCGAAAACTTGCTTCTTGCGGCAATCCAAGGTCTGCATAATAATCCGAACTAGATTCTGGTATATCAAATGAATCCATTTGTATTTGCGACAATATCCTTGAGGAAACAAGAGCTACGTAATCTGACGACAGTGGGCGAAGGATTGCATTTTTATCTGCGGGGTTGCGTGACCACATGTCTACGTGACATCACACCATAGTTTTGAATATAAGTGTTGGCCTATGAGAGTAGCATCATGATAAGAGAGAGAAACACCAGTAGGGAGAAGGAAGAGTGCAGGGGTATACATGTCTAGGATTTTCTCCATTAGAGGTAGTTCAGTCTGTAAAAACGTCGGATATTTCTATGTCAATAGGCTCTTTCTCTTAAGCAGAATGCGCTGTCAATATCATAACTAGGCAGCAGGATTAAGAAAAGGATACGGAAACAATATGTGTGTGTCTCACTTCACGTTGATTAGTAAACTTTACTGGACAAGACCATGCGGCTGAAAGGTGATTGCATCCTTTGAGCTTCTTCAGCCGCTCTACACCGCTTCTGTCAAGGGACTTCTTGTGCCAACGTAGTCTTTCCGCGTATTCTCCCTCTAAAAGTATTGATTTATACTTGTAGCCATTCTTTTCAACTCGGAAACGTCCATAATCAACCGTATTTGTGGCCACAATCCATTCTACGAACTCTAGGAATCCTTTTTTCCATGCCAATCATCCACTTCAGCTCAACCCCACTTTCTGACGCTGCGCGTGCAGGCGATGACAGTGGGGTAGAAGCTCTGCTCGAGGAAAATCCAACTTTGGATCTGAATGCAGCCAATAGTGAAGGGCGAACACCTTTACTGCTTGCTGCATCCAATGGCCATGCTGCTATTGTCTCGCGGCTTCTCGACCATGGTGCAAACCCCAACTTGGCAGATCTCGAGGGGGGTACACCGCTGTGGTATGCTGCCTATGGCGGCTACGTGGACGTTGTGAAGACACTGCTGGAAAGTGGAAACGCTCTCAACGTGAACACAGTTCATGGGACCCAAGATCAATTAGCCGGGACGCCTCTTTCCATATCTCTGGAAAGAAATCAAACGGATATTGTCGATCTGTTAGTCAAATCGGACACCATTGATCCATTTATCCAAGTTACAACTACGGCCGCCAAGTTTGATGGCGTTTCCAGTATTTTAGCATCGGCCATCGATGTAGGGCGTGAGGATGTTGTCCTGTCCTTGCTGGAGAAATTTGGTTGTGTCGGCAGTTCAGGGTCGGAAATGCTTGTTCACGCAGCTGCCTTTGGGAGAACGTCAACTGCCGAAGCTCTTCTTGCAAAGCCACACCTTGTCGACCCCAATGCACCCATTCTTCTTCCTGATTTCAGATTCAATGACCAACGCCCAATTCTGGTAGCTGCTCGGTATGGCCAAGCAAAAGTTGTACGCCTACTGCTCGACACGAAGAAAATATCATCCGATACATGCAATGAGGCATTTTTCACGGCGTCAAAATACGGACATCGGGACATCATTCGTATGCTCTTGAGGACAGATTGGTGGACGTGAATCAACAAGACGAACAAGGCTGCACTGCTCTTTCCATCGCGACCATGTATGGTAAAGAAGAGGTGGTCGCTGAGCTTTTACGCAAAGACAACATTGATTTGAACAGCCAAGACGACAAAGGAAGAACGCCACTTGCATGGGCCACAGAACCAAATTATGCTTACCCTGCTGAAACTAAATCGTCTGAGCAGAACTTGGGCATTGTTCAGCGGCTACTGGCGGATGCCCAGGTCCATTCAATGATTCGGGACAAGGAGGAGAAAACACCGATTTTTTACGCTGCCAGGAGCCATGCAGAATCAACGTTCCAAACCATACTCGAATATTCCATCAATGCCTGCAGAATCGACCCGGAAGTGGACTGTGGTGATGGGAGCACGCCAATGTCACTGGCGTGTGGCAGAGGATACGCTACATCTGTCAGGGTCTTGCTGGAGACAGGGGGTGTGGATATAAACGCCCTCCGAAAGCACAAGGATGAAAAACGCACGGCACTTTCTATTGCTGCAGAGGAAAATCACGGAAACCTGATTGATATATTGCTCGCACAGCCACATATTCAAGTCAATCTGCAAAACGAAGATGGAACAACAGCTCTGGAGGTGGCTGCTCGAAAAGGCAACTTTGAGATTGTCGAAAAGCTTTTGGCTGTTGCAGACATTGATCTAAATTGCCAAGACCATCAAGGCATGACAGCCTTACACCACGCTGCCATTCCATACTATGAAAAATACGACGAGCGCACAGAGTTTACCATAAGGGCGCTTCTCAAGGCTTTCAGGGTCAACCCTGATCCTGTTGACTTGAATGGACGCACACCATTATCATATGTGGCTGAACGGGGTATGGGGCAGTTGGTGGACATCTTTCTGGCCACACAAAGCGTGAACCCAGACTCCAGAGATGTCACTGGCCGAAGTCCTCTATCGTGGGCGATCGATCCGAAAGATGCGGAATTTGTTTTCGAAAACATGATCTTGCGGAAAGACGTAGTACGACGACTTCTTCAGCATGAAAGGGTTGACCCCAATGCAGAAGACTCCGAGGGATGGACACCTCTCACGCGGGCAGCACGACCAAAACAAAAAAGTGAATTCATTCCACTACTTCTAGCCCGAAGTGACTTGGATATCGAGAAACGGTGCAAGGGTGGGCGGACGGCTTTGGAGATTGCCCACGATTTCGAAAACACCGCCACGGTTTTATTACTCCAGGCGACCGGCGCTTCAGACAGAGTCTCCGCTCCAGCTAGTCTTGTATTATCAGATAAGCAGTCACAATCTGAAGTGGGCCACAAGGATGGTGAAGACGAGGACAACAACAAGGATGACGACGACGATACTGCTAGTGACAGCAGCAGTGATCACGAGAATAGGCCCGGAAACAATGGTGTCATGAGCGGGGTTTTACGATTCAAGTTATTGAATGAGCTCAATAGGTCTGTCTGTTTGCCTTTGGGTCCTCAAAAAGAGCACACGGAAGAAGAGGATGCGAACTTGTGTCCCAAGTGTGCCTCGATTGATTTATATAAAGCCTTTTCCGACAAGGCTACCATGACTGGAGGACACAGCATTGCCAAACTGGGAATCATAGACAGGACTTGGAGTGCGAAGACGTGCCCGTTGTGTCGGATGATTGCAACAGTCTGTCCCATGGACAAGAACGAAAAGGACTGCCAGTATGAGCTGTTTGCATTCTCAAGCACAAGAATTCTGACATCGCGGTTCCTCATTTCGTGGGACCACTTTCTTGATCCGTGGATTGACACAATGCTGCCCGGCGTTGTGAAGGAAGACGAAAAAATGGACCCCGAGGAAAGAACGAAAAACGCTTTGCAATCTGGTTTCATCGGACGTGTCGGGTCGAATTGTCTGTATGGAAAGCAATCCATTGCAATTTCTCAGTTGGGCGGGTGCAAAGAAGCCGATTTGGAGATGGCCAAAAGCTAGATTCGATGCTGTTGCGAGACCCATTCGAAACGATGCAAGATGAAAAAAAGGGGATACATACCTGATTTTTCCCTCATTGATTGTACAACGAGGGAGATTGTCAAACAGACAAAATTCCCTACACCTGCCTATGTAGCCTTGAGCTATGATGGGGCCAGAGAAATGGATCGAACGACGACTGGATCCAAGTCGATGGAGAAGTGCGGAGCCTTCGAGGTCTCGATCAAGGAGGAGTAGAGCCTGTGGTGGACGATTCCATCCGCTCGGTTACCGATACCTCTGGGTAGACAGGTACTGTATTGACCAGCACGGGACTCTTGATACAAAAAGGGGGCAGTTTGGAGCGATGCATACGGTCTATTACAATTCTGATCTGACGCTCGTCATGGCCGATGGAAACGACTCATCAGCTGGCCTTGCACGTTCAACCAGCAGTCAGAGCCGTCCTTTGATGCCTTCAGCATACGTTCAGGGACACATGCTTTCGTGTATTCCACCAGAACCTCGCAGCTTGATTGCATCGTCTTCCTGGAACACGCGTGGATGGACATACCAAGAAGGCATCTTTGCCCGCCGACGACTCTTCTTTTCACAACACGAAATATCCTTTGAGTGCCACAGTCTTGTCTGCCGCGAGGCCATGCGCTTCCCTCCACGCCTCATGCAGCTGGTGCGTGACCAGAAACCGCCCTTGCTGAAGTATTCATGGATGTACCGCGAGCGTGGGTTCAGGACATCGAGAATGGGCGGATATGATCTGTTCAACATGCTGAAGGAATACATGGCCCGAAATTTGACAAACGACGTGGACGCTATCAATGCCATGCGAGGCATCCTTCAGTCGTTTTCTGAGCGCAAGACCAATCCAGTATACAACCTCAGCGGCGTTCCCATCCTGCATTGTCTGAGCTGGGGAAGGTCGAGATTCCTCAGCCCACCACCTTCCATGCCATGGACGGACGTGTCCCCCAGTCAAACGCTTCCAGGCTTTCTATCTGGACTCTGCTGGACTCTGCAAGTCGCCACTGACCCACGGCCCAACTTTCCCAGCTGGTCGTGGGCCGGATGGCTTGGGGTAGTTTCTGGGTATCCGCCTTGCGTTGGCTAAAAATCCGGGTTCGATGTGGAATTGTTCATCATTCATGGCCATGACACCATTTCTTGGGAAGATTACTGCCGACTGCTTGTTCATACAACAGGAAGGAATGCTCGATCTGAAGAAGTCTTGTCCGATCCAGAAAAACTGGTCATTCGAGCATGCGCCGTCACGATTCAGCTCTACCAAAAAGTCGACTCTCCCGAGGGAGAAAATGATTGGAGAGGTGTCATGAAAGTCGGCAATGGTATTTTTGAAGGTGTATTCTCCCTGACCTGGAATGGCTACTCGGCCAAGGACTCCATTCATCCAGAAGAGCGTGAATATCCTATTGAACCAAGCTGGCATCAACAATTGCTGACAGAGCCATGGTTGGGTATTGTGTTACGGTACGACGGTGACAACGACATGCACGTACTTGTTTTGCAACCGACAACAAACGAGACATGGAGACGAATCGGCCTCCTGTCTTTTAGAAATGTTTCGGTAGAGCGCAACATGCTGGAACGAAAAAGTCTGACTCTAGAGTGAAAAGGCTTCCGATAGAAAAAAATTGAGTTCTATTTCTCCTTATTTATACATTGTCAACTTTTACACGTCCGCAGACTCTCCCACTGCCGCCGTGAACGCGGCTACCACGTCGTGTGTGTGAATCCACGCTGGATCGTAACGATGCGTCATGCGATAGCGCAGCTCCTCGTCTGTCTCTTTTTTGTGTGCCAACTCAATCTTGTGCTTGTTGCCCGCGTGGACCGTCTGGAGCACGCGGTCTGTGTGCGGTTTGCGTGTCCGCTCATACAGACTGATGGCCTGTTTTATTTGGGCTGCCGTGGGCAACGTCTGGCCTGCCGCTGTTGCTGGGAAGACATGCTGCAGAGCGGCCGCAAAGGCCCAGGCGTCGTCAAGTGCGAGGCTGCCGCCGGCCGTGTGGGCACCACCATGGGCATGGGCTGCATCGCCAGCGAGCGTCACGCGGCCGTCATCGCCCAGCACCCAGGAATCGAGTCCCTGAGCAGCCGTGTTGGGAAAGGCTCGCGTATGCGGCGTGGCGTCGATGATGGCGCGCACTAGTGGACTCCAATCCTCGTAGTAGCGACGCAGGACGTCGACACTGCTCACGCTGTCCCACGTCACGCTGGCGAGTGGGTTGTCTACCTCGTCGGGGTCGGACTGGTCGGAGCCGATGACACAGAACAGATCCTTGCCCAGCTTCGATACAAAGAACGTCCGGCCAGGGCCCCAGATGTGTGTGGCCTCGTCAGGCAGATCGGGAATGTGGGCGACGTGCGAGATGGGGAACACAGACCGATACGTCACCCACCCGGTCCAGTTGACTGTGGACGACGGCACATGGAACTGCCGCACGGCCGACTTAATGCCATCGGCTCCCAGCACCAGGTCTGCTGTTGTGGCCGTTCCATCTGCAAAAGTGATGACGAGCTTCTCTTCTGGGCCATGGGACGTCACCGACTGAAACGCCTTGGACAAGTGAATCCGTGCCGGGTCGACGTGCTCGAGCAGCGCTTGCTGCAGGTGTACGCGGTAGAACCGTGCGATCCGGTGCTTGGGCAGGACGCCGGGTGGTGGCTCATCCACGGAAATGAGTTCGTTGGTTTTGTAGTGTCTATACATTAGTTGGTTGTAATAAACTCCATCCGTCAGGTCACACACCGGTAAATCATAGGTTTCCCCGACTTGTTCTGAAAGGCAATGGAACTGTCCAGCACATTGTCCAAGCCCAGACGATCTATTGTTCGCATGCCGTTGGGGCCGATACCTATAGACGCTCCGACCTCTCGAAGTGCCGATGCGCGGTCATAGATCTGAATATCAATACCAGGATGATTTTTTAATGCAATGGCTGCTGTCAGACCGGCGATGCCGGCCCCAATAATGGCGAGCTGCAGTTGTGGAGCCGTTGGGGATGTCATATTGTCTTTTTGTTGTCATCTATACTCTGTAGCCATAAGACAGACATAGTCTCTCATTCAGGGGATATATAGCCACCGAAAGCCGGAGACACTTTCCAAGCGCATATTTTTCTCGTCGGCTCTCTCCCGACGCTGTCATCCGATTCGGAATGGCCCGCCGATATGACGCAACGCTCCTACGGGATGGCGACAGCTCGCCTAAGCTCAATCAGCATCTTATCTATCTGCGCGACGCCCAGAATTTTAACGAGGATCCACGAAGCTTGTCTGCTTAGAGCCGTACCCCTGGCAAATTTACGGTGCAAGTCGTAATCGGCCCATCAAGTGTAAATGCCATTTTTTTTTTCTTTAAGTAACGGTGTGTCCTGCTGGATATTGGTCTGGTGATTTCTCAAGTGTGTAGTGTTGTTGATGTGTTTTCCATCTCGATCATCCTATCATGGCATCCAAGACTTCGTCCCAGACCATAACCACTGCGGTTGGGGAGGATGTTTCCACGCAGAGTCCACTGAAACTGCCTGACCGATATGCTGATAAGAGCTATGAGCTCTTTTCAAAGGTCCAAGTCGAGAATCCCACGCCCGAGGAAGCCCAGCGCATTTACAGAAAGCTGGTATGGCGTATCCTGCCTTTTCTCTGTGTCGGCTACCACTTGATGTACCTGGACAAGCAGACGGTAAGACGAGTGCTAGCAAGACAGCGAGTGGGGTCCTCTTGCTAACTATGTGTCAGCTCAGTAGCTCCTCCATCCTCGGCATCCTCGACGATGCTCACCTCAACACAGAGCAGTACAACTGGCTGTCGTCCATCTTTTACCTGGGCTATCTCGTCGGCGAATGGCCCCAGAACTATGCCCTCCAACGATTTCCCGTGGCCAAGTGGTTGGCCTGGAACCTGATTATCTGGTATGACATCTCTTTGGGGAAGAATCATTCTATAACTAACACTACTCCGTCCAGGGGCGGCATTCTGTTACTGCACATCCCATGCAATAATTTTGCCTCGCTGTTTGTCGTGCGCTTCTTTCTAGGCGTAACCGAAGCGTGCATTGTCCCGGCCTTCCTCTTGATCCTCTCCATGTTCTTCACCTACCACGAGCAGGCCGTCCTCATGCCACTCATGTGGGCGGTCGGCAACGGAGCCCCCATCACTTCTGGTCTATTATCCTACGGTGTGCTCTGGATTGACACCGGCAACTTTGCCACATGGAAGTGGCTGATGGGTAGGTCATTCTTGTCTTCGCATCTTCTCGTCTTCCGCCACTAACAAGCCAAGTCATTACCGGTGGCATCACCGTCATCTACGGCTTCCTCGTCCTCTTCTTCTTCCCCGACAGTCCGCTCACGGCTGGCTTCCTCTCGCTCGACGATCGTGCCCGCGCCATTCTCCGTATTCGGTCTAACCACTCCGGCATCGAGCAGAAGCAATTCAAGCGTCATCAGTTCATCGAGGCCCTACGTGACCCCAAGACATGGCTCTTCTTTTTGCACTCGTGGTCACAGGAGATGGCCAACGGCACCACCAGCCAATACTCGCTCATCATCAAATCCTTTGGCTTCACCACCCTACAAACAACATTGTTGGGCTGCATCACAGGCCTCGTAGCCACCGTCTCGCTCGCCCTCTCCGCCATCGTCCTCGCCAAGACCCACAACTGGCGTGCCTGGATATCCCTCATTGGCTACGTCCCACCCACGCTGTCGGCCATTTTGCTCATGGCTCTGCCCTGGAGCAACCGCTGGGGACTGCTGTCCGCCATCTGGATCCGCTCCACAAATGGTGTCCCGTACAGTATCGTCATGGTCTGGGCTGCCAACTGCTCGGCTGGCCATACGAAAAAGACCACGGTCATCGCTCTCTACCATGTGGGTTACGGACTCGGTAACATTTTGTCACCCCAGCTCTTCCAGGCCCAGTACAAGCCTCGCTACATTGTCACTTGGGCCGTCATCCTCGCCATCGCCTGCATTCTGCCTTCTCTTATTGTTATGTACCTGCGCTGGTACCTCTGGCGCGAGAACCAGCGCCGTGACAAACTGGCCAGTGAGGGCCGCATCCAGGAAGTTGGCATTGTCGAGCACGTCGACGAGACTGGGGAGCGTGTCGAGACCGTTGTAGACAACAGCCAGTTGGACTTGACAGACCGAGAAAACCTTGCTTTGTGAGTGGTCCTTCTTAACCCTTCGTTTTTCATGCTTTGCTGACCATCCTGCAACAATTTAGCCGCTACGTGTTATGATGTATGAAATCGATAGAGTAACATAGACGGAGAAACAATAAAATACCCACGTGAAGTTTTTACAAAAGTTTATGATGATGCAACCGTTGACAGGGGGGAAGCGTTATGAAAGAGAGATAGCTTGATTTTTTTGGACAGTTTCCATTATTTCCCATAGTAAATATATCGCATTCAAAGCATTTTATGTTGATATCTCAGTTTACTGTGGTTTCGTTGCATCCTCTTTCAATACCTCGTTCAAACGATCTCGCTTGACGCAATTCTCCCAACTGAAGCTGGCAGCCAGCTCTTCCAGTTCGGCTTCCGTCTTTCCTCGGAACAGCTCGGCCATTTCCCAGCCAAGGTACTCGCTTAGCAAGCACTCTCGCACCACGCGTTCTACCTGGCGGTCGAAGTTCCAAATGTGTGGATATTTCCGGTGCTGGAGATGTTCAGGCACCATTTGGCGCAATGCAGAAATGAAAGGCTCGTAGACGTGCTTGACACCGTCCTTGTTGATATTTCCCCAGAAATCCAGTCCGAGATGCTTCTTTTTATCGACAAAGGGACGAACGAGCTTCATGTAGGGGCTTTCTGGATCGAGATAGACCATGCCTTGGTAGCCAATGTCTTTGTATGTCCAGATAGAATAGCTCACGCCGCCTGCTTCACGGTACAATTTCAGCTGCTCCTGTAACAGGGCAAACCTCTTGTTGTTGACCGCCGCCGCATCAGTGTCCACGAGGGGGTCCGCATACACGGGACCAAACTCGCCGTTCCATACTGGAACACCAGCCTCGCGCATAAAGTGGGCTTTCCGCTCAAAATTAGACCGCAGCTTCGCCTTCTGCTCCGCCGTGCCTTCATACTGCTCAGCAATGGGAAATCCCATCATGCTGTAGTCGTGGCACGAATACACCGCATTTGTAAGAGGTTTGTCCACCGAAAAGTGTGTAAAGTCCATGGCATAAGTGTTGCCGTCGATAAAGAGAATGTGGTCGGGATCCACTGCCCGAATAGCTTTCTCTGCGCGTTCATACCAGTTGATGAGGCGAGTGTGCTCTGGGTCCGCCGGCTCGTTTAGCAAATTATAGCCGGCAATGACAGGGTTGCCCCGATAGTACTTGGCAATGGCTGTCCACAGCTGAATGGCCCGCGTCTGGAAGTCGGCAAACTCCCAGAACAGGGCACGTGAGATGCCCGAGTCGCTGTGCCAGTCCTGATTCTGACCACCGGGAACGGCATGCAGGTCCAGGATGACGTAAATGTTGTGCTTGGCACAACTCGTGACAACACGGTCGAGAAGCTTGAAACCTGAATCCTTGATGACATCGGGGTTGCTGTCGTCGATAAAGTGTCGGTAGTTGAAAGGGATACGGATACAGTTGAGATGCAAAGATGCAAAGAATGCCGCGTCCGACTCGGAAAAGAAGTGGTACAGAAGCCGGTCGAAGAAGAAGTCGGCCTTTTCCTGCCCGAGCACTTCCGCTAGTGCTTTACGGTGCTCGTACTCATGACCGGAGAAGCCAGTAATGAAGTTTTCCATGTTCAACATGCCACCAATGCCAGCACCCTTCAAGATGATTTTCTCGCCAACATCGTTCACAATGTCAGTCCCGGAAACCCGAAGAAGCGTGCATTTTGGAAGGCCAGCCCCAGAAACTTTTGTTATAGAAGTCATTGTGAATAATTGCGTTTGCTTAAACAAAATAATTGTTGAGACACAAGAAGTCCCGTGTTGGACACCCATTGCACACATCTTATATGAATATGTTTAGTCCCGCGGCCGATACTCCGCGATGATGTGGAGCCTCAGAAGTACCCCAAGGTTTCTACTAAACGCCCTAAATAAGTAAGCTATTTGCATCGCTACTCAGTGCATTCCATCTTTTAAGCACATAAAGTACAGATTACAGAATTAAGGAATGTTTTCTACCCCCAAACTGTCACTGGCGCTTGAATATTGCTATATTTGGTGCAAGTGCCTGGTGTAAGGCCTGTATTGCGCTATAATATGCCGTGCTCCAGGCCTCTGTACTACTACGCCCAGCGCATTTTTTTTTCAATTACATAAGCGGAAAGCTTCAATTAGGCCGATTTGGTGGCACAGTCCCTCCCTGTATAGGGTCACGAGGACGCTATGAAGTAGCCAAGCCACTCACTGGCACTGCGCAAACGCTAGTTCGAGAGCGGCCCGATGTTCCGCGAGTTCGACATATTCCCCCTCCCAGTACCGCATGAGATCTAGAACTGCCTGCACATCCCGATGCCAATTTGCAGGCATGTCGAAGGGATTGGCGTTTTGCGAGGCAAAGGCAATAAGGATGGAAGCACTCCGCGTACAAGATCGAATCATGGGCAATGTTCCGTGGTGGCGATGTCGGAATCCTGGCTTGTTCACACAAATGCGGCGTGAGTGTGTCTTAAGTCCCTTCTGTCCCAACTCCACCAGCCGAGGCTCGGTCAAGCCTTCTCTCCCTTTGCCAAGAAGATAAAATGTGGTAAAGGGCCAGTAAATGGTCTCCAAGAGGTTAATGAAGTGTCCCCTCAACACAAAGCGGCAGACATCGTCTTCTTCTGCGGGTGCATCAAAAGACAGCGCCGCTGGAAGTGATCGTACCCAGTCCTGCAGTTGTCGCTCCCAGGCCGGGACGGCATCTGCCAGATGCTTCATGGCAACACGCGGAGAGACATTTTTGCATAGTGCAAGCATCTCACGGGAGACGTCCAGCGCCAATCGCCGTAGGGATATTTCAGTCAGGTAAAAGAACCATGCCGCGGACTCTCGCGTGGCCTCTGGCGTCGATGCGTTCGTATTATTGCTCCCACGTGGACTTGGCGGAGGGGGTGTGGGGAAAAAGGATGGGTATGTCTTCTTATCCCTGTCACCTGCTGCAAAATCCGGCAGACACAGTTCCCCGCGCAACTCCATCTCTGATTTCCATGCGGACCAGAAAACAGCTTCATGCAGCGTCCGCCCTTGGCCATCTCCTCTGTGCTCTGGAAAGGATAGACCGGGTGTGATGGGTAAAAAGTCCTGGCAGATGGCCAGTGCCTGTAGGAAAAATCTCCAGGCTTCCCGTGGCCGGAAAACACACATCTTGTAGACCCCGGACAGAAAAAAGCACTGTGCGCCCACGAGGCCACCGGATGCGATGAGCGAGCCCAGCCTCTTTTCGGCTGCTTCAAAAAAGGCCTTTCCGTTTGCGTACGCTTCCGTTCCCAGCATTGCAGATTCAGAGGGGCCAAACGGTGTAGCAATGGAACCCAGGGCGCATATGAGCAAAAATAAGCATGATGATGACGACCAGCTGATGCCCTCAATGGTGATGGTCGACACCAATAGCCGTGTGTCTTCCTCTGAAAGAATGGGATTTTTCACATGCACGAAATCAAAGAATTTATCGATGAGACTGTTGATCTGTTGCGAATCCTGCAAGATGAGTGCAATGACCGAGACAGGGTAGGAAGCAACTCCAGAAGCAGCCAACGTAGTCAACGAGGTGGCTGAGGTGGTCGAAGTGGAGGGACTGCCAGAAGAAAGTCCTGTCGTCAATCCACGGAAAATAGGCCATGCCAGGACGCTTTCCACAGTCTGTGGAAGTATATCACATGGCTTAATGCTGTTATTGCCATTCTCGCGTGGACAGAGGGTGGCCACCTCTGGATTCGGAGATGGCGGTTCTGCAGTCTTGGCCGGCATGGCACGAAGCAGTGCCTCCACATCGTCCAATCTCTCCAGAATCTTGAGACTTGCCGGGTCAAAGCTCGAGAAGTCCACAGGCGATTGGATGCATATCGCACCCGTCTTCAGGCAAAAGGAGCAGGATGGCTTGAGGTTGTCGCACTTGGTTCGTCTGGCCCGGCACACCTGGCATGCCGTGACAGCCCGTTTCCGAGCATATGCGGCTAGCCCTCGCGGAGCGGGTCGTTTAGACCGCCGATCAGGCACCGTTGGTTCGTTGGAAGCTGTTGAGTTGGACATTTGCCGTCATGAAGCTAAAGTGGGTTGGCAAAAAATGCAAGAGGGAATTATCGCGGAGTGTCGCCTTCAAATTATAGTGCTATAACTTCATGCGAACACTTTTAGGCCCCCACATTGTGGAGCTACAACGGCTGAATCTGGGGAAAACAAATTCCTGCTGCTTAAATACGGAGTCTACGCTGTCAACCTGGCCGTCCTACCCTTGAAATATCATACCGCTTAGTCATCACCACCAATAGAATTGAACATTCGACCAGGGTGAGGAGACCTGATCAATCCACTTTTTTTACGCCGAAGATTTCCCTGGTCGGTTGGCCGGGTCTTCTGTTTCCTCCAATGCCGAGGCATCTTGGAGCCATCGGAACTACTCTCGGATACCTCATGTCGTTTATCTCAGATTTGGACAGACTTGTCATCTGATAAAATGGATTCTAAGCAGATGTCCTCGATCAAGATTACCCAAACAAGAAGGCGCTGTGCTTCTTCGTCACTCAGTACGTGAGAGAACTTCAAACACAGGTTTTATCACGTAAATTTTCGTCAACGTCCTGCCTTTCTCACTCCTTTTTAAACTTGTTTGGGGTATTTTCCGAATACATCCTTGCCGCGGGAATACATCGGGCTGCGGTGGCATTCTTCATTGGTGAGAAGTATGTCACATCTTAACATATGACTTGAAGACGACCTGACCATCCTACCCTTGTGACGCCTTTGTGATTAATCATCGTCGCCTTGTCGTGGAGGGTTTCAACAACCCGAGCATCCGACCAGGGCGGCTACCTGAGCATCCCACTTTTTTTGGTCACATAAAAAAGTGGGATGTTCAAGTGTATGTAAAGGATTTAACCATCTAGCCAGAGTGTAAGATATTCCGTATGAAGTAATTCAACATGAAAAGCTCGGATAGTGTCGGATGATAAATTTGTGTGTACAGGTGAGATCCTCTTCTATCAAGAATGCATTAATCTATGAAGTACGGAGCACTGCGTACTTGACCTCACTGGTTGTCGGTCATGGTGGAAATGATGACTAATAATGATTATTTCAAGGATGGTCAGATCGTGTAGAATGCGACCAGGACTCTTAATCCACCATCAAGCGACGTTCATACAGCAAAATCTACATAAATAGTAACAAAAAAATATTGGCTGCCGTGCACTCTCGTGGGTCTCTAGAGTTACTTTCTCGGCCCAGTTTCTGTTTGAAAAAAAAGCAGGGTTGGCTGAAATCAACCAATAAAAATGCAAAGTGTGCAGTCGCCCAGCGATCTGTGCTGCGGCCTGATGCACAGCCACATATCGCGAAGCGCCGTGGATTTTTGTCGTTTCATTTTCGTTGACGTTTTTTTCTCGAAATTGCATGTGCTACCAGAAAGAATGAGGAGTTGACGACATTTCCATCATCCGATCTTTGGCAGGGCACTCTTGAAGCAATGCGATTGCTGCAATGCACGAAAAGTGCATTCGTCTTTATAGATGACTTGGTTGACAATATCCCCCCATATGCCATCTTGTCACATACTTGGGGCTCAGAAGAGGTCACCTACCAGGACCTTAAAAACGGCATCGGGGAAGATAAAGCTGGATACGACAAGATTCAGTTCTGTGCGAAAGAAGCATCTCGGCATGGACTACAATATTTCTGGGTCGACACTTGCTGTATAGACAGAACAAGTTTTCCGGAACTTTCTGAGGCTATTGTATCGATGTATCAATGGTATCAGGGCGCAGTTGTCTGTTTCGCCTACTTGGAAGATGTGATCAGCGAAGACGACAATGGTCATCCCGGATGGTATGAAACATTTTGCCAGTGCCGTTGGTTCACAAGAGGCTGGACACTTCCAGAGCTTCTTGCGCCGGCATCGGTGGAATTCTTCGACAAACACGGGATCTACCTAGGGAACAAATCTTCGCTTGAAAAGTATGTCTCCGACGCAACAAATATCTCGGTTGGAGCTCTTCGTGGCAATGACCTCTCGAAGTTCGGGATTCCTGAAAGGCTGGGGTGGATGGAAAATCGAGCAACCAGACGTCAGGAAGATAGAGCATATGCATTGTCTGGTCTCTTTGGCATTTCATTATCACCTATCTACGGCGAAGGAGGAGACAGGGCCATGTCCAGACTAAGAAGAAAGATCGAAGACACATTGGCACCGAGTCTTCAGCAGCTTTTTGATGATTATTCTCCACTTAAAGCTTCATGCTTTAGACTTCTACTCCTCTACCCAGAATCAGACGGAGTCAAAATTAAAACGGACATCAAAGAGTTCGACTTTCTACGCCACCCTAGTTATAATGCTCTGAGTTATGTCTGGGGTGACGAGCCAACCATTGATCAAATTCAACTCAATTGGAAACGAGCCTTGATAAGGCCAAACCTTCTTCATGCTTTGCGGAGAATGTGAGACCGGGTTTCAGTCACATACCTCTGGGTAGACTCTCTATGCATTGACCAGTCAAACGAGGCCGAAAGAAATATCCAAGTCAGTCGAATGGCAGAAATTTACCAACATGCCGAAAGTGTTTGGATCTGGCTGGGCGAAGCCGATTCTACGAGCCAGATGGCTATGGAGCATATTCTACAAATTAGTTCTCTCGGATTTGAATGGGATGATGCGTGGTGGGACGACATCAAATTCATGGCTTTTAACCACCTTCTTGAGAGACCGTGGTTTCGACGCCGTTGGGTTATCCAGGAAGCTGCATTGTCACAAAATTCTGTTACATTCTGCGGTGGGAGTCAAGTGAACATGAAATCCTTTTCTTTTGCAGTACAGGCAGTACAAACAAAAATCAAAAGTATATCGGCATCCCTCAACATCGCAGAACGTCTGAGCAATTTCATGGACTCGCCTGCCACACGTTTACTCGATCTGATACAGAACGTTTTTGATAAGACCAACGAAGCAACCGAACAAGCTTGTAAACTCTCTTTGGAAACTCTTGTTGAACTGGCGGCTTTTACAGAGATAACTGACCAACGGGACTCCATATTTTCTCTGCTGAGTCTAGCCTGTGATGCAGGACCGGGCTCCAAGAGTCCAATGAAGTCAGACTATGGACGCAACCTTCTTGATGTCTACACCAGTTTTGTTTCTCACTGCTGCCAATCCTCAGGATCACTCGATATTATTTGCCGTCCATGGGCGCCACTTTCCAATGCCTCAAATCATGTTTCGTTTCGGAATAACATAATGGGCCATGAAACTCAAGAAGCTATGCCGTCTTGGATAGCATCCCGAGAGAAGCTTCCATTTGGAAGTCAACCATGGTCCACGAGCGAACGTTTAAACGGTAGACCACTTGTTGGAACCAGTCTAAATCGAACGTACAATGCGCATGCCGGAACGAAACCACAGGCACGCTTTGGAACCGATCCGGAGTCAAACAGATACAGTGGGGCCCTTTTTTCCAAAGGCATCATACTCGGGAGAATTTCCAAGACGTCCCAGAGAATGGCCCATGCAATCATACGAAAAGGCTGTCTCACAATTCTGGACGCCAGTTATCCTAGTCTCGGCCAAAACTCAAATTTGCTCGATATCATATGGAGAGTCCTTTGCGCAGATCGAAGCGAAAACAATGAAAAACAAGCACCATCTGCGTTTGGGTCAGCCATGGAAAGTTTAACTTTTCATAGCTCTGTATCTGCCCTTGATATCGAGGAACTCTTGGAGATAACACTTCCTGATCACGTTGAGAAATTCCTGGAGAATGTCCAAGATGTCGTATGGGACCGGCGAACCTTTCAAGGACGCTCGAAATGGGACAAAAAAGGCTTTTCTGGCCTAATTCCACGGCGTGCACAAATTGGAGACCGGCTATGCATTCTGTATGGATGCAGTGTCCCAGTTGTTTTGAGGAAGAAGACAAGGTTTGGTAAAAGAAGCTATTGGGAGTTGATAGGCGAAGCATATGTTCACGGGTTCATGGACGGGGAGGGAATCTCCTCCTTATCAGCTTGGAAGCTGAAATTTGTTGAGAGGGAGTTTGAGATTCATTAGAAATTGATTTTGGTTAACTATAATTTTTTCTGGTTTGGCTTCTGGTTGTATTAAAGAAGTTTATATATTTCCGCTATTAACGGTAAAGAGGTATCATTGTAAACGACCCGTTGTAGAAACAATGTTTCAACATCCAGTTCTATCCATTTCTAGACTATTCCTCGCTACCCCCTTTCAAAATCTACTGAGATGTTGCCTTATCAACAACCACAGTGCTACCATCTGCCGTCTCACCATCGCTCGAGTCAGACTGTGCATTCTGCTTGTCCGTTCCAAAGTGGCGTAGGACGAGCCAAGCTGGGAAGATGGCCACGGCCCAGAGAGCAAAGTTGAAGTAGGCTCCACCGATCTCAGCAAAGAGATTCAGGGAGGTCAGACCGTAGCTGACGGCTTGCCAGGCAGACTCGGTACCACGGAGGAGGGCCGAGAAGTGGACAACATCCTCCTCAGCGATGGAAAGATTTGCGACGATAAAGTACAGGAACAGGTAGTTGACCTGGAAGCCAATGGTCAGGAAGATGTACACGGCGAAGCCGGCACCGAAGCCATCGCTGGTCCAATCGAACGTGGGCTGGTCGTGGCGGTAGCGCGTCACGAGGACGGTGAGCCACGTCCACCAGGCGCCTTGGGTGACGACGATGGTCCAGAAGGTGGAGCGTGCGCGCGTGCGCAGCGAGATGTTGTTGCGGTCGAGGTAGTGACCGACAATGTTGCCCGAGATGACGGCGACGATACCGGCCAGGAAAGAGCCCAGTGCACGCGACCGGACGGTGAACCACATGTCGAGGTAGGTGAAGTAGATAGCCTCAGCGAAGACAGCTTGGCCAATCCACAAGATGATCAGCAAGAAGTCCTTGGTGGCAAAAAGCTGTAGTGTCCGCTTGATCTGCTTCCAGGGATCCGCGTCCAAGTTCAGGTTAACTTTGCGTCCGTCGCGGCGCTCCACCTGCTCAGGGCGGTTGAGGAAGAAGGCGACAAAGGGACCAGCAGCCTGCAGGGCAATGAAGACCTCGTAGACGTGGTACGACACGGATCCGGCCTCGTTATTGTTGACGTTGAGGCCGAGGTTGATGGCGCCACCGAGGATCTGACCGCACAGGCGGAAGGTCAGCCAGTAGCCAAGAGCTTTGCCCTTGTTCCATGGCTCCGGGTAGGTGATGGCGATGGCAGCCTCGGCCATCCAGAAGATACCGGCCGAGATACCGCAAACGGCGGCACCGAATAGCACCAGCCACTCGGTTCCAAAGCGGTTGTTCGTATACAGTCCGGCGGCGAAGGGTGCATATCCAATACTGAGAGAGAGTTAGGCCGCGATCGAAGCAAAGGGGAAGACAGGACACTCTACTCACGTTCCAATGATGAGACTCCACTTGATTCCAATGTAGTGCACGATGGCACTCGAGAACAGGCAGGACACGACCATGAGGCAGAATGTAAGGGCGTTGGCTGCATTGACCAGCTCTGGCGACTCAGCACCACCGGCACCGAGCGAGTTCATGGCACCCCAGATACCGGGGGCCATGAAGTTGCACAGGCCCAGAATGGTGATGTTGTAAAAGGACGAGCGGTACCATCTTACTGATTATGTTTAGTAAGGATTTAAAAATGGGTGTGTGAGCTGCTGGACAGTTCATACCCGAATGTTGCTGGTCCTTGGGAGGCTCAGCGGCGAAAGCGTGGGCAACCCTTGCGTTTGACATTGTGATGAGGGAAAGGGATGGCAACAGTGTCTCGATAAACAAAGAAAAATTCCCAATACGGTAGCTTCCTGTAGGATTCGGGAGAAACGAGCAGGATATTTATACAAAAGTCAAGATCTTGGCCAAAGCTGAGCTATCTGGTCCCGAAAAAATGGACAATCCTGAACGAACAGGAGGCCGGCATTGGTAACGAACGACCTTGGCGGTCGTGGATACGACGAGTTCTTACCGCTGGGGAGCACGCCATCTTCGTGATGGATGAGACAGCTGCTAATGCCGTTTTTAACACTTCTGGTTGGGCCACGCCAGTTTTCCAAAAACATTAGCGGCCGTTTCAAGGATGCCTCAATTCTTCTCGACCCCGGCGTGGAAATATCTTGCGGTAGGGTGGTTTTTCAACTGTAGCATTATTGAATTATGAGGTATTATGCAGAATATTTCTGGGCCGAGGATTGTCGAGGGAGGCTCGAGAGCATAACCGGTCAAAGGGAGGGTGGTAGGGGGTCTGGGAAAGCAGCAGTTCTTGCGATTGCGTGCCTTGTACGCTGCTCTGATGCAATCGCGACTAACTGCCATATTCGCCCCACTTTCCCCATATTCCCCTGTGAGATACGGCAGCCTAAGCTCAGTCAAGGTGCGTTTTCAAAACCCGACGGGATCTCACGAAAACATGACGGGTGGAACGACAAGAAGCGTGGGTTGTGGCGTCAGCGCGTGGGAGTCGTGGGAGTCGTGGGAGTCCTAGCCATCCAATACATCTGGCTGCGTGCTGCTGCTACTTGGGTCTGGACGTGGCGAGCTGGATGCCCAGAAATATCCATATTAATATGCATTCGTAGCGTCGATTAGAAACCGCCGAGGATGTGTCTTGGGTCTCTATAGTGCATCGCGCAATGGCTGAACAAGGTCGGCTTTCTCTGATTTTTTTTTACTCCAAGATGTCGCCTTGCTTTGAAAACATTAGACATTGACGGTGATCACAGGAATAGCAATCATGAATTCGACATTGCTTGAAGCGAAAAAACTGCGACCATCTAACTAGAGATCTGCCGAAGTGATCTATCATCGACACAAGAAGCTTTACCGAGATTGGTAGCTAACAAACATTATCATGCTCGCTTTCGCTACGAATATGACATGCTCCAAACTCCAAACAGACCAATCGACAGAGGGCCTATTCACTCGACTAATAGTACCCTTTCCATGGGTCTAGGCGAACAGGTTCCACTCGCATAGTACTCGTATTTCGCAGGCAAACCTTTGTGCACGTTGGCATCCCCAGACAATCTGGACTAGCTCGGATTCCGTAGATGGAAAAGAGGCGACGATCCGGATGTCACGATCTTACCGAGGTATGGTTAGTAATGGTTTAGTCATGTGCTTAGTCATTGGTTGAGGAGAGGTGAACAAGAAGGCCAATTGGTCGCGGTCCGCCACAAGCAAAACGCCCGGTTAGCTCAATCGGTAGAGCGTGAGACTCTTAATCTCAAGGTTGCGGGTTAGTCATCTCTCACTGAATGCACTGTATTAAATCGCACTACTAACGCCGAGTTCACAGGTTCGACCCCCGCATCGGGCTCAATTCCTGATGCGCCTGTTCAACAGGCAATCAAACAAGCACCTTATTTTTTTTGTTTGTTTTGGCCTCTATTAATAGATGGGTTGAAGTTGTGTTCTCTATAGTCTGATCTACAAGCGATTTAAGGGTATAACATCCAACAGTCTCCTATATATTCCAGAAATATATGTCCAAACACACGAAGAACTCGCAGTTATGTTCTGCTGTAACAGCTATACTTTGCGTAGAATTATATATTATTTCCCTCTTCACAATTGTTTAATGAATGGTCTTTTATAGAAAGCATAGAACAGAATGTAATGCCTCTAGACACTGCTATGTAGTATATGACTCTTTTGCGCCCTTTTCAGTCTAAAATATGCCCGAAAACTAATATTGCAGTCGCAGACACAACGCGAGACACATCGCAACAAAATGATTGCATGTTTACACAGTCTCGATTTGATCCTCCGCACCAGCGCCCGACTTTGCGATTTTGGTGCTACGCTGCATTTCAATGCCCAAGTTGACCTCACGGCGGGCCTCTTCCAGCATGACGGCGTCCTCGTGACCGGTGCGGCTCTTGAACACACGATCCATGTCCTCGAGCGTCGCACCCTTGGTCTCGGGCAGCACAAAGTGGACCCAGACGATACCGGCGCCCAGGAATACAGCAAAGAAGATGTAGGTGCCCCATGCCCAGGCCGTGAACATGGGCGGGGTAAAGAAAGCGACAGCGAAGTTGTTCACCCAGTTGCTGGAAGCGCCAATCGAAGCACCCTTGGCCCGGATGGACAGTGGGAAGATCTCCGAGACCAGCGTCCACGACACGGGACCCCAAGTGGCACCGAAGGCACCAATGTACACCCAGATAAAGGCCACAGCCACCCAGCCAGCGTCGGCGTGATTGTCCCAGTCGTGACGGAACTTGGCCACAATAATACCAGCGATCACCATGGATGCCCACATGACCACCGATCCCACCAGAAGCATGGGCTTGCGGCCGAAACGGTCGATGACGAACATGGCGGGGACCGTGCATACAATGAAGACGACACCGGTGACACCAGTAGCCAGCAGCGCAATGGTGCCGCTGGTCAGGCCGAGCATCTGGAAGACATTGGAGGCGTAGTAGATGATGGCGTCGATACCAGACCATTGCTGGAAGAACATGACCAGCCAGGCCATAGACACACGCTTGAAGTTGTCCCACGTGCGCACAATCTGCCAGTACTGAGCGAACTCGCGCATAAACATGCTGTGGCTCTCGCGCTCGGCCATGGCCGGGAAGGCACGGGCAAAGACGCGGCGCTCAAAGAGGCACTCGGCCTTGATGTCACGGTACTCAAACTGGATGCGGTCGTCGTCGGCGGGGAGCTTGCGCAGGTAGGCGAGCGTGGCGATTGCATCCTCATCACGGTCCTGCTTGACGAGCCAGCGAGGGGAGTATGGCAGCCACCAGATACCGAGGGCGAGGCAAGCGGCCGGGATGCCCTGGATGATGGAAGGGAGGCGCCAGGCGAGGTCGGACTGGGTTTCGCCGGTGCCGCCAATGTAGTTGGAGCCATAGCCAATCCAGAAGGAGATCATAATACCGAGGATCGTAGCGAACTGGTAGAAAGAGACGATGAAGCCACGGAGTTCGGGGGGAGAGAGCTCGGCGTTGTAGAGAGGGCTGCACGAAGCGAGTGAGTAAAAGTGAGGGAGGGAAGGAAATGAGGGCCCAGATAAACGTACCCTACGCCACTGAACAAGCCCACGCCAATACCCGTAAAGAAGCGTCCTGCATACAGCAACTGGGGCTTGTGGTAGCTGCCACCGCAGTACAGGTAGCTACCCAGGACCACCCAGAGACAAGCCATGAACATGGTGCGCTTACGCGAGAAGACCTCGCCCAAAACACCGGCCGACAGCGAACCAATAATGCCGCCCAGTTGCAGAATAGATGTTAGCCATCCGGTGGCGCTGGATGACTCGACGACCGTAGGAAAGTTTTCTTTGAAGCGGGCCATCACGAGGGACTGGCCGAGGACGCCTTGTTGGTAGCCATACTCGAAGCCGCCGAAGCTGTTTGATTTGGTCAGTAGGGTTCGCATCTCCGCTATGATCACCAGACTGCAACGTACGATGCAAACAAGGCAATGACAACAATCTTGGGATTGTGGATGACCTTATGCCAGCGGTTGCCATTATCGGGAGTATAGCCCGCGCCGATCTGGGCATGGTCCTTGAACTCTTCTGTCTTCTTATCCTCCATGTTTGTATTTTTGGAGAGTGAAACAAAATGGTGGTAGAAAAATAGGGGAAACAGAAAAAGAAAAGGAAGAAGAAAAGAAACCTCCAGATAAAAACCAAACACATGCACAGTACTCCAGATTTACTAAAAGGTTTATGGAGTAAGACCCATGGCCCCCTCTTATAAAAACTTTACGAATTTACAGAATTCTACGGTCAAAGGAACAATGTAGCGATGTAACTGGTCACAACACCCAATATGACGTTTTTGTTTCAAGTGGTTCGTCTTTCTGTCTAAGGGTAAATAGCCCAAAGTACTGAACCCCGAAGTTCATTGGTGGGTTTCCCCACATGAATTCCCCAATGTGGATATTTTCCCCGGAGCACTCCGCTCCGTGCGGGGGAGGAGTGCTTAAAGTTGCCAAATTGCCAGGAGCCCTTCCAAGTAGTGCCCTCTATAGCTCCCTTTTCCATTGTGCTTTCGACCACACAGATTGACCAGAGCACACCAAAAACATGAAATGGCACGGACGCTGCAGGAGTCACGTGTCAACAATGCGGAAATGTGCGGGTGGTACGCGTCCTGCACAGTAATTCCCCACCAGAATAGGCGCGTTTCCTAGGGTCAGGAGCACTCTTCCGTTCCTCTAGTCCGTACTTTTTTTCCTTTAGAGCTATGGCGGCGAAAATTTGGTTTTTGTTTATGGGGTATTTGTGTCAGGAGGCGGTGATCGGCAACATCCTATGCATAGTGGCAAGGGTCAGGAGGTCGTAGTATTGGTCATCTTCGGAATACGGAGCACTCCGTATACGAGTAGGAGAGAAAGGAGTGCAAGGCGTCCTACCACAGGGATATATTACGGTCATAGATTCCTCACAGGCCAATAACACGATTCGCTAAGTGGAGCACGGTAGAAGCCATTCCCGCGGTTCATAAAATACAGTTCATACTCTTATTTAACGACACTGGGGTTTTGAATTAGTTCAACGCCAACGGCTTCGTTTTTTTTTTTTTATATACTTGGCATGTGAACTTAATTGGCCAAGAGTAATTATCAAAACGATGTTCATGAAAAAGAAAGCCAACGCATGAAATTTATTTTGCCTGGCGCAGCGGATGCGGCGTCTTCAGTGTATGAGTACAGAGTACAGGGTACTTTTGAAGGATCAGACTACCGGCATACCCCTAAGCGTATGGTGGGGGAAGGATTGGGATCCACTCTGCCTAGATACTCCGTACATGTTGGAAACGTGCGCAACCAGTTGAGTCTCTTACTCCGTCTAATATCCATTTTTCTACTTTGTTGGGCTTTTTGCCGAGAATGCAGTTTATTGTTGGTGATTTGGTGGCGGAAGCAATTGAGAAAAAGTCCAAAGAAGAGTTCACCTGTACTGAAGCCTTAGCCTGTAATAAATATCAAAGAAAGAATTATCATAAAAGAGTCATGTTATTTGTTACGATCCACTCGGTCACATAACCGCCTGTGAGGGATTTATCCTGAATATGAAGTATGCTTCCTGCATCCTACACTATTAAACTTAGTTACGGAGTACTCAAAATTTGGTCCGGGATTCGACTCTGTCCTCTAAGCCTTCTGGGCTTTGTACCAATGGCTCAGCCCTAGATACATTTTCGGTGTCATATCGTATTCGGCTGTCGTTTATGTAACTACCATGGCTCGCCGAATGCCACTAGTTTCATGTGAGCCGTCTGTTCCGGGCAGGGCTCATTGACCGGCGACAGGTCCAACAGATTTTTTCCCAACACGAGGACTCCTACGAGTTTAACGAAGGAGTCTTGTTATTGTTTGCTAACCTGAAAGAAGAAATCCTGGGTCACTGGTATGGAGAATTGCCTCCGCATCTTCATGAAAGGAATGTATCCACATATACCACGGACCCGCCAATGCTGAAGTCCGGGGCCAACAGCACCGACAACGGCATGGCAATCGGATAAATCCCGCACAGGGGAGCCATGTGACTGAGTGGACCTGCACGTAAGAAGTAAATTGTCACACGACCATACAAAATACGAATTCTGCCGTTTAAGCGATTCCCTTTTTCTCGGTGTGCGCGATATGGTACGGAGTACTTCCACTACAGATAACCAACAATTCACAATGAACACACAAGGAATCTAGAATGCTTTAGTAAATTCTTACAAAACGGCTCGCAGCCTTCACCAGTGGAGAATCAGGCTCGGAGCTTGGAATTTTGGAGACTCCAATGCGGGGACTGCCAGGTTTTCCCTGCTTAGTTTGGGGTAAATCGACAAAATTTGGGGATGTGGCGGGAGACTTTGGGCTAGCCATCCATACTTATCGACTTCAAATTTGCAACTAGTGGAGGCCCCAGTACTTTAAACTTGCCACGAAGTCATAATTCCGGAGAAGACTCCTGGTGTCGTCCCAAAACTATGGGGAAAAATCTGTTTTTTTGTTTCCCTTTCTTTATTTCTTTCCTTGACAACGACAAACCTGCTAGATTTTTCTGCATTATGTCCCCCTTTCTTGGCGAACTGTGATGTACTTTGCATCATGGCAGGGTGAAGTGGAATACACAGTCTGGATCACTTTTGTTCTGAAGGCAAACCATGTGAGAACGACCGGACAACAGAAGATGGCCAAAACAGTCCGGATTTTTCCTTGCTAGCCAGGCAGAGATTTGAAGGGCTTCTCTTTCAGAACCTCCTACCATCCATCGCCTTAGGTCTCCGAAAAGATGCTTTGTAAAACCGTTATAAAGATTACCATTATTATTCATTTTATTCGTTGCTAGATCTATAGGCTAGTACCTGAGCGCCCGCATCTCTCTAGGGATATTCCGTGGACCTGCAGCTCGGCGGGATATTGTCGATCCCGCTGATCTGGGAGGGGTGGCATCCCTCCCGCTACGTTGCCACCTGGAAGGATAGCATGAAAAAGTATGGCTTCGCCCTGACGTCCTCCAAGAAATATCTTCTACGGTACTGGTCTTGTGGTATTAGCTCGAACCGAAGGCGGACCGCGTCAACTGTTATCCGGAGAACCAAAGTAGGCTAGACAGTCTTTGAAATCTAAATATACATGATGGCATGAGTATGAAGGTAAACCTGAATAGCTCTGGGCAGTCAAGATGGCGATGGCCTAGAAGAGCATGATGAGGCGAGCAGTTAGAGAGAAAACGGGACAGGCCGGGGTTCTGTGGGGGACCGTGAGACAAGGAGGGGAAGGTGGGCAGACTTCAGTGCGGAGTAGATACTTTCTCCAAGAATCTCTTCCCCTCTTCTTGACAAACTCTTCCAATCATATGTTTCCGTGAAAAAGAAGACCCATATATCCTCGAGATCACGCGACAGGTGATTTACTTCCATTTAGTGCTACTGAATGGACTGGCGAGAGACGTTGGCAATGTAATCAAGGACGCTAGGATGTAAAATTGCAGGATTTTTCTCTCCGTTGGTTGGGACAACGTCATCGGGATTTTATGATTCTTGGCAAGAACTTCCTCACTGTCGGCATCTCATGAAATCTATCGCCCGGTATCCATGTCCCCTCTCACTGAAAGTTTCCAGATCAAAGTGCTTGCTAAAAAAAGGCAAAAAAAGGGTTGCCACATGGCCTGGAACTTCTCATGGACAGTTTCGTAGTGCCCACATTTAAAGCTTGTAGTCGTTGAAACAAGTGTATCCGATCATCAAATCTGCATGGGTAATATTAAACAGTATCAGGCAATATAGTATATGATAGATATCTTACTCGTGCTGTCGACTCGTGCAGAGAGTATGCAGGTTCGCCAGTCGCTACACAGAAAACTCTATGAGCTTCGTGCAGAGCTTTTAATCTAAGATATAACTGGCAAATAAAATTCTTAACCGTATGGATCTTAAAATTTGGATTTATCAGATCAACATGCATATATTTTATTAAATTTAATTTGATCATATTAAGAAGCCGCAAAAATTGGTGTCAGAAAAAATAACGGAAAGACTAAATATCTCACAATGAGAACTTGGTCGACACTGATCCAGGAAATCAACAAGGCGTTTCTGGTAGTGGTAGCCATTTTGAACTCCTTAATTATGATAAGCATGCTGCCGAGTTGTTGCATGGCATCCTCCATATTCTTGAGCTTTGCTTTTTCAATAAACAGGCTTGCGTTCAAAGCAGGATATCTTAAATGTTGGGATTCGTCTTATAAATAAAGCTGGTCTCGGTTAGGCGTTCTTTTATGCTATCGTGGTTTTGGGAAGCAATATAAGCAGCCGTCTCTTCATTTGTATATACACGGTCTATGTAATATGGCCGCTGAGTATTCAGTCGTTATTAGTATAATAGACACTCTTAAATGTCTTGTGACCCTAAAAGACTAGACTTTACAGGCACTCAAGGAAAGGATCATCGTTTTCTAGTCTCGGGCCGATTTCATTACGAGAAGATAAACATGTTTTGTTCTTAAAGTAGATAGTCGAGTTGGACACCTAACGATATAAATCGTCCAAAGATTCCTTCCTGCAGGTTATTTATAGTTTAAAGTTGTGGCTACTTAACCAAAAAAGGTTAAAAATGAAACTATGGGATTATGCTTGTGCCACAAATCCAAGCTCACGTGCCAAGCAAGTCACGGCAGGTACAACACGAGGTGAATATGCGTGTCTCAGAAATAGGGGATTTCGTGTAAAAAGAAAGTCGAATCTATGAATTTTCAGGCCATTCATCGATATGTTGGTGCTCGCCGCTGTCAAGGCTGCAAGATGTCTGAAATTGGTGGTGATCTGTCACTGCTGCCCAACACCGGCCAATTTCTGCCCATACATATGGTGGTACTGTAAGATTAAGGGTGAACCGAAGGGCGGGAAGACATTTATTTTTCATCCCGTGTATAATGGGAACTGCCGAAGAGAATTTAGCCTAATTCCACGTCAGTCACCATTTTCCAGAAGCCAAAGCCATTACTTGACAACAAAATGGAAAATGGAACACACCCAAATCTAGTTCTCGTCCGTGTTATTGCAACGACAACCACCCATCATCCCCGGACAAACTCTACCTGTCATTCATCCACGATTTACCCCGCAAATGTCACGAGCCGAGGCCTCTCTCTTCCCCCCCGGAAAACGCACCCCGAGAGACATCATTGCGCACCGGCATGTGCAATGGGATGCTCGTGCACACCACCTTGACGACGCACGATGATGCATTATTTTCCCACGAAAGATATGCGCGGGACCCCTCAGTGACGTCTATTTTCCCGTAATACTACCTGCCAACCCGAGGATCGTTCCGGTGTTTTTTACACATCACAGCGTTCAGAAGAGAACAAGTATGGCAGTTCGCTCCGCGTCAAGTGACGATGATACGATGCAGTGTATATGGCCCCTCGAAACATCGGGGCACGGGGCGCTCGGTAGTCTGATTCTCCGAATTGTTTTACGTATTCGTACGGGGCACTCCTTATTGGACGAAACTATAAATATGGGTGTTTCTATTCTGTTTCGAGGGGCAGTTGTAATAAGAAGAGACAGAGAGAAGAGAACTCAACTCTCCTGAACATTGGTTGTAATTTTTTCTTCATCAACCAATTGCAAACAATGTCGCCCATCTTTCGCCAACTTTCTGCCGTCCTCGTCGCCACTGGCTTCTCGCTCGTGGCAGCCGGACCCTGTGACATTTATGATGCAGCAGACACCCCCTGCATAGCCGCCCACAGCACGACGCGAGCCCTGTACAGCAGCTACACGGGCGAGCTGTACGAGTTGCTGCGCGGGTCAGACGGGGCAACGCTGTCCATTACGCCGGCGACGGCGGGTGGCGTGGCCAACGCGTCGGCACAGGATGAATTCTGTTCCGGCACGACTTGCCTGATCAACAGCATCTATGACCAGTCGGGCAATGGCAACCACCTGACGCAGGCGCCGCCGGGTGGGTTTGATGGGCCGGATGAGGATGGCTACGACAACCTGGCGAGCGCAATTGGAGCGCCAGTCACACTCGGCGGAGAGAAGGCCTACGGAGTGTTCCTGTCACCCGGAACTGGGTACAGCAACAATGCGGCAACAGGAACAGCCACGGCCGACGAGGAAGAGGGTATGTACGCAGTGTTGGACGGCACGCACTACAATGACGCCTGCTGCTTCGACTACGGCAATGCAGAGACAAGCAGCACAGACACGGGCAATGGCCACATGGAGGCCATCTACTATGGTGACTGCACCACCTGGGGATCGGGCGTAGGCGACGGCCCCTGGATCATGGCCGACCTGGAGAACGGGCTCTTCTCTGGCAAAGGCAGCGGTTACAACTCTGGAGACCCGTCGCAGACGGCCCGCTTTATCACGGCTGTCATCAAGGGCGGACCAAATCTGTGGTCCATCCGCGGTGCCGATGCGGCCTCGGCCAGCACACTGACGACATACTACAGTGGCGTGCGGCCTACCGCGTCTGGCTACAACCCCATGAGCAAGGAGGGTGCCATCATCCTCGGCATCGGCGGCGACAACAGCAACGGTGCTCAGGGTACCTTTTATGAGGGTGTCATGACCTCTGGCTACCCCTCAGACACCACAGAAAACGCCGTCCAGGCCAACATTCTCGCTGCCGGCTATGCCACTACTACTCTCACCAGTGGACCTGCCTTCACGACTGGTGATTCCGTTTCTCTGCGTGTCACCACCTCCGGCTACGATACCCGTTACCTCGCTCATACCGGCACAACCGTCAACACACAGGTCGTCACCAGCTCCAGCACCACAACCCTGAAGGAAGAAGCCAGCTGGACCGTTCGTGCTGGTCTTGCCAACAGTGGCTGCTACTCCTTTGAATCCGTCGACACGGCTGGCAGCTACATCCGCCACTACGACTTTGCCCTCCTGCTTAACGCCGACGATGGCACCGACCAGTTTGCCGAGGACGCCACCTTCTGCCCCATGACCGGCCTTGTTGGGACGGACACCACCACCATCCGCTCCTGGAGCTATCCGACCCGCTTTTTCCGCCACTACGATAACGTCGTCTATATTGCTAGCAATGGTGGTGTACACACCTATGACGCCACCACTTCTTTCAACTATGACGCCAGCTGGGCCATTGCCACTTCTTTTGCTTAAGAGGTAGAAAGAGAAGAAGAAACGAAAAGGAGTAGCATAAAAAAAGTACATAGCATTTCGTACATTGCAACCCAAATAGCAACCTGATGTAACGATGTAGCTTCATTCCATATCACGTGACCAGCAGCGACGTCGATACAAGGAGACGGCAAAAGCTGATGTTGGGTGGTGGGGTTTCGCATGAATTTCAAAGTCAGACGACCCACAAGCAGTGGGAAGGAAATGAAAGGATCACATATATATCACGTGTATGGAGTGCTCCGTACGGAGTAGGGGTGACAATGAAAGGGCCACTTGTCCCGAGTCCGATATTCTCTGGCAAAATATATTCAGAGACACTCAAGCTGCCAAAATGAAACGAACAGGCAGATTCCCTGTACGTGCTGTGCGGGAGAAACTGAATCACTTTCGTTTGCCGTTACAATGTGACATCTGCAGCAGGGCATTCACGGTGGGAGAGTTGTTTATCAGCTGTGAGGGTGGCCCTGGAAGTGGAACTTACGCAGTAGGCCATTGTTCTTACTGATTCCTTATTTAGTGAGCCGCCATACACCTAGTACTTTTATTATTGAGACTTCTTGCCGATATCCGGAATTCGACACACAGGATTGCAAAGTCAATGGCCAGATTGCCTGCCGACAAGATAAATGTTTCCAGTGTACACCTCGAATCGAAATAGCGGCAGTACACTTCGATTGCTTGGAGTACTTTGAGTATAACTGCCCGGTGAAAGATGCACCGTACCGTCTATGGCAGATTGGCGTTTGGCGGCAGCCATGGCCCCGTGCACCAGCTGTCCGTCTCTTCCGAGAGGCAACAATTCCATCCGTCCAAGCACTTGCATTTGTCGTTCGACGCCTGGAAGACAATTCGCTGTTCCAGGCTATGCTGCGTCTACCCACAGAGGTTATCATGCAGATCTATGAGCTTTCGGAAGAGGCCCCATTCTGGCGCATCGTGACGGCTATTGACTTCACTCTCTATTCTACTGTATCATCACCATCCTCACCGCCATCACGGGCTCCATTGGATACAATCCGGCAGTGGATGCGTGGACAACAGCCCCAATTCGTAGCATCAGACAGTGAAGCCGGTGATCTGCCCGTAATTCGACTGACTCTCGATTCTCATGGTCTCTGCGAAGTAGAGAGACTTGGAGGCTGGCCACAAAATGGTCAAAAAAAGGAAGACCGCCTCGCTTTTATCGTTGACTATGCTACAAAATTCAGCAATGTCGAAGCGCTATTTGAGGTACGTTTTAAGTAACCAGACAGAGAGTAACCTGACTGACTTTTAAGAACGGCCTAATGCGCTTAGAACTTCCAAAACCAAACCACCCCGGCTACCCTATTTGGGATACGCCTGCCCCTCGCGAGGACGTACACGTATTTGGCTATTGGAATGTTTCATCGTTTTCTTCTAATGGCTATCGTTGCCCTGGTCGTTATTATACAACCGAGTTGACCTCTGTACGTGGCATCACTTTCTTCTTTGACGGAGATGGAATGTTCCGTGGGCTCCACCGACACACCTCACCGACGTCGTTTTGTACTGTGGCCGACTGGCCAGAGTTTACACTCAGCCGCAAAGAACAGGAGAGAGCTCAGTGTCTCTATGTACCGATTGCTGAGCAGGATGAAATCACTTCAGTCAGCATTTCTACCACGCTCGAGGGTCTGCATATGGGATTCGCTTTTGTTGTGAGTGTGTACTTATTGTTCTGTCCGCTGGCTACATTTCGCTAACCTTTATTTATCTCTCAGTTTCAAACAAAACTTGTTGACAAGATTGTCGTTGGTCCCAAACAAGGAAATCTATTACATACAAGCCCACTAGCCTATTCTCCCGTTGCTATTGTCTGGAACATGAAATTGGGCAAAGGGTTTTTTGGAGTGAGTTATATTGGCGCCTACTCGGATCCCACAGTTTCAGAACCTAGTGAAGAGTCGCAGGCCGCCTTGGTTCCTCTTCCCGACGGCATGGTGGCGATGACACATTACAACTTTAGGTCCTCTGCTCGCCTAGAAAATATAAAGAAAGCCACCATCTTTCACAGAAACGACATGTCCTGCTTGGGCATTCTGCTGGAATATGAAAACGGAGGCCAGAGTGCATTGGGGAAGTACCACTATGGCATGCAACCATCAACTGTCTGTGAAACTCCGATCTGTCTCTACATTCTCCAGCCACCCTACTATCCTGCCTCGAAAGCGGGCCGGTTTGCTAGCATTTGTTTTTCTAGTGATGAAATCAATACGCTCAAAGATGGGGACGGCTGGACCCGACATGAAATGGCAGATACTTTAGAATTTGTGTTCTCCAGAAACCGTTCTTTCTTAAAAGTCATCCAAGAGGAGTAAGGTACGGCTGTCAGGGAAACTGGACATGAACAAAGTCATCTGGCCGGTGCAGAACATCAATGGTGGTTTGCGAACAGGTAGAACATAGATTGGACAATGTGGAGTTTATAGCCGGAACATCCACTGTAACTTACGTGTGGAGTGCACAGGAAAAGAAGCCAATGATTTCCCCTTGTTCATTTTCGTTGCCATGGGTGCTACGACACCACCAAGCAAGACATAAGGAAGGATTTTGTGTTACATATGACCTGTTACCTGTTCATGCTCCTATGTGATGGATCATCTCGATCATGCGCAACTTTACAGAATATAGGAATTGCCTTTTTATTTAGAGTTAGGCACTTTGCCTAATATACGACAAGAACTTCTAACTCGGACAGAAAAATATGAGAATATAGAAACAGAAGGTGGTGTTGCGTTGATGGGTAAAGCCACCCGAAAAAGAAAAGGACAAAAATTAAATTCCAAGAACAATGTAAGTGTGACATTCAAGTTTCTTCCGATTCTAACGAGATGTTACTTATGGAGGAGGGCTCATCTCATTCTGCTCTCCCTTCTAATCCCTGTAAAATCTTCATTGTTCTGGGTCCGTATGGGAGAGGGTGTGTTGTCGTTAATATCAACCTTGTACTGCGCAAACAGGACGTCTCTCCAATTTAGGTTGAGGTTTCTTGTCGTCATTTTCAGTCTCGACGTTATTTTAAGACACTTTTCTCTCGAATGGTATATGCGTGCACTTGTTGTCCGGGTCATCAGTATATTGTAGAGTATAAAAAACTCCAGTCATTCTGCAAGACAGATCGTCCAGATGGACAGGATCAGAAACAAACAACTATTCGTCGAAAGTACTACATATAAACCTGCCTAAACATTATATATTCGGATGTGTCCCATGGCGCTTCCTGGTGGCAGCCTTGTAACTTCTCACACAATGCTCTATGAGGGCGTGGAAATACTGTTTTTTCTTCCCACGCCCATTACTCCGAGATTTTATGTCTCCAGAATCTGTTTTACTTCCATTATCCTATTACGAAGCGACCGGAGTGCCTTCATGCCCGAGCCACAGCAGTGGCCGGTGACATCTTGGGTACACTGGCTACTCATCACAGCCCGAATCAGGTCTCTATATCGCTCGTCAGCTAATAACCCGACCGTGTAGATGTCATCTTGTCGATCAGACACGCGGAATTCGGGCGGCAATCCAAGAGTCTTTTCAATACTCTCCATCTGGTGCAGGATGGCTTGGATGAGGATCTTGGTTTGCAGATTCCCGTGCTCCACGGAAAAGGTCGCCAGTTGCAACCCAGGTAGAGTTTGGAGGCCGGCAATACACCTAGAATCAGGGGACATGCTCTGACGTAACTGCTCCTGGAGGCGCTGAAAGAGGGAATCATATGTAGCGATGATCTGAAGGTAGATGGACAAAATATTTAAGATGGTGACCATGCCTAAGCTGGGAGGAAACAAGCTGCTCTCATCAGAATAATTGAGTTCTGCAGACAGCACGTCGTGTCGGCAGTGGTGTTGTTCATAGGACCCGATGATGGCAAGAAGCTCGGCCGTGTGCCTGAGGGCGTCGCCAAAGTCGTGGGACCCGGGCATGTCGAGTTGGCCATTACTATTTCTATCGTTTTTTCCAGGCGTACCAAGCATGTCCAAATCGGAAGGATTGGTGTTGTGCGACAGCGTCAGTCGTCTGGATAGTCCCAAAGCGAGGCTATGCAGACGCGGATCACAGTCAGAAGCGCTAAAGGGATGCTTCATGCACGGAAGTAGTTGCTGTTTCCATGGTTCTGTCTCTGTGTGGGTGCTCTCCTCGGAGAATTTCATGGTTCCAACAGCGGGAGACGTTAAGGGTGTCAGGATCTTGCCGCTACCGTATGAGGACGAGCTGATACTGCGGACGGTGTGTGCCTCTACGCTGGGAAAGTCGGGAATGGGAGACGTGAGAGTGCTGGTGTTGGATGGCCCAAAGGAATGAAAGGCAAGAAATTCGGCACAGCTGTCGACCATGGATGTAGGAAAGGTGTCGAGGTCGATTAAGGAGGAGTCTCCCTTCCCGGCGGAGGCCATTGGATCTACCAGAGACGTCCAGGGTACATCCATATGTGTTGTTGTAGCAGCAGTAGGTGTCGGAAGGATGAGGGACTCCGACGTGCAGAAGATAGGCTCCGAGCTGCTGTCCATAGCGCTTGCAGTTGCAGTGTTGGTTTGGACGCTTGAATCGAGAATGGGCGATGCATCGGGTAGGGGAGGTTTCATGAGTAGCGGTGTAGGTGTATCCCTGACACGACTGCGGGCAACATGCCCGAGAGGCTTCCAGTAGCCCGTGACACACCGGGTCCCAACACTGAGACAGCGTGCACAAGGCAGCGTCCGGTCGACTCGAGCTGGACAACGAAGCTTGA
The DNA here is from genome assembly GCA_002215975.1 of Dryadomyces quercus-mongolicae. Classification (NCBI taxonomy): domain Eukaryota; kingdom Fungi; phylum Ascomycota; class Sordariomycetes; order Ophiostomatales; family Ophiostomataceae; genus Dryadomyces; species Dryadomyces quercus-mongolicae. The sequence continues at coordinate 2,339,082 of NIPS01000043.1, forward strand.
GATTGTGGCAACGATCACAGGCAGAGCGCTTCGAGGTAGGGATGAGGCCAGTCAAAGAGTCTGGGTGGGGCACGGACATGATTGTAGAAGCCTGTTTTTTGTGGCGGGCAAGTAGGAGAACAGAGAGGGAGAGGCAGCGAGGCGAATGGAAGGCAAGGAATAAGACTGAATTCTGTCGATGATACGTCTAAATACCCCACGAAAACGCAACACCCACTAAACCCACTAAAGCCCACCAAATCCTTCCAAATCCTACTGAATCTGGCCCTTCAGAAAAGTGGACCCTGCAAACGAGAAGAACCCTAGCAATCAATATTAGAGAATTATCCAGAACGAGACCAGCTGGGGAAAGGCCGGCCAAATCAAAACAGCCTCAACCTTGGTCTTTTCTTAACCGTTGTGCTTACATGTCCTGCCCGTCAGCTGCTACTCATCATGATTGGTCATGATTGTTTGTTGATCTGCGGCCCAGGATGATCGCCTCTTGAAAGCGGGTGGACAAAAAAGCTAAGAAACGGGTGTTATTTATGAAGACGCGCTTCCTAAGCGAAGGGACAAGGAGGATGTTGGTAGGACAGTCTCTAACACGCCGTGCGTTGCTTTCGGAGGCAGTTTCCCAAGGCAGAAGCTCCGAAGATGCTTTGCCTGCCAATGGCACGAATACAGGTTATCGGCAGTCCAACAATGCCATTGGCATGTGTTTGGTTTTTCTCGTCGCGTGCAAGTCCGAGCAGCCATCCTCCGCGACGAAGTACTGCAAGCATTTCTACCCATGCCTCCCTGCCACGCCTGTTGGCTCTACTCTCTTGGCTGCAAAACCTTTTGGTTTCTACCGAGACATTATTTGACTGCACTCCTATCACGCAAGCAAGGATGACGCCTCCCGTGCAGACTGCCATCGTGCAAACATCTGACAAAGTCCCGAAGGATTCCCTTCCCTTGACCGTCTCCACTACCACCAGTATCCCAGCTCTGCCGTCTGACTACCATGTTCTTGTGCGCGTTCTCGCCGTCGCCCTCAACCCCACAGACCACAAAATGGTCCAACACTTCCCCCGGCCCGGCCGCACCATAGGATGCGATTTCTGTGGCATTGTTGAGGCCGTTTCAGATAGCACTCTCGCACGCTACGCTCAGGGCACCCGCGTCTGCGGGGCCGTCTTTCCCTACTCGATTGACCCCAAAGACCCCAGCAATGGCGCTTTTGCTCAGTGGGTGGCCGCTGACTCGCGTTCGCTGCTGCGCATTCCCGACAACTGGTCGCCTGCACAGGGTGCTGCCCTGGGTGGCATCGGATGGGGGACGGTTGGCCTCGCCATGTACGCGCCCGCAGCCTTGGCTCTCGAGGGACGTCCGTCTAAGCCAGCCATCCAGAACGTGCCTGTCTTGGTCTACGGTGCCGGCACGGCCACGGGTACCATGGCCATCCAGATGCTCCGGGCTGCGGGCTATGCGCCGCTTGCCGTGGCCTCGCCAGCCTCGGCGTCTCTGGCCCTCGCCTATGGCGCCACGGGCACTGCTGCATACACATCGGCAACGTGTATTGATGACATCCGCCAACTTGCTTCTGGCACGGCCATCCGACACTGCATCGACTGCATCACGGACCGTGAGTCCTCTCAGATCTGTTTTGGGGCCATGGCGCGGACTGGGGGACGCTATGCCTGTCTGGAGGCGCTGCCCGAGGCACTGCGCACACGCAAGGCGATCCAGGTCAGCGAAGTGATGGCCTACGAGGCCCTCGGTGTGCGCGTCAGCCTCGGGGCGACGGCTTACACGCGTGAGGCCAACGAAGATATGCGGAAGCTCTGCGAGTGCTGGGCGGGCGAGGTACAGGGCATGCTGAATACGCGGCAGCTCAAGACGCATCCGGTGCGTGAAGTGCCAGGCGGATGGCAGGGGGTCATCCGGGGTCTGGCGATGCTGCAGAGCGGCGATGTGCGCGGAGAGAAGCTGGTGGTCGTAGTGGCTGAGTCAGCATCGAAGTGAGAAGGGGCGGAAGGGCGTTAGTGGGAGATAGTGGATTTAGTTCCCGTGTTTAGTCAAGACAGTGCAGGATTACTGAAAAAAGCAGCTGTGCTGACTGAGCACTGATCCAGTAGCCGTACAGTAGTACACAACAGGACTGCATCTACTGGCTGCCACTCGGACAGCATATGCAAGTCAGCAATTCATTCTAGGATGCGACTGTTTCATTCCAGTGCTGCTTGCCAAGAATGTTGGGTGTACGTACGAGTAGTAAGTAGTAATATGGCAACTTTAAGATAGTCTCCCCGTAATTTCCCCGTCAAATAGGATAGCCTGTTTGTATTTTTGGAAGGCCCAGATGCCCCTGATAAAAGTATAGTTGTGCTGACAGGCGGCTGAAAGAGGGGATATGTCAACCAACGGCCATGTTGGTTAGGTATTGTCTCGGGTCGTGTTGCACAACTTTCTCTGACTTAACGGACATAGGAAACCGGACATATTTTCACTTAACTCCAGAATCAGTGACATGCCACGGAGTACTCCAACGTCCCGTCTGGTGGCCTCATCTGCCCTTCTTTTTCGGTGCACTGCCTCTTCTGTCTTTTCTTCCGTTCCATCTTCTTCCTACCGCAGAATACCATACTGTCTCATCTCATCTGGCCTGTGCCTCCACACCTCAAGCTTACGCTATACACCTCCGTCACTATGTGCTCCAAACTCGCCAGCCTCTGGACGCAGCACCACCCGCCCAAGCCATCCTTCACGGAGAGCAGTGTCCCAGACCTTCAGGGCAAGGTCTACATTGTTTCGGGCTCCAATACAGGTGTCGGCAAGGAGCTCACTCGCATTCTCTATTCCAGAAATGCCAAGGTCTACATGGCCGCCCGCTCGGAGGAGCGCGCCGTCGCCGCCCTGGCCGACATCCAAAAGGCAGTGCCTGAATCCAAGGGCCAGCTCGTATTCTTGCCGCTCGATCTTGCCGACCTGACTACTATCAAGGCCTCGGCTCAGCGCTTCCTTGCCGCCGAGCCAAAGCTGCACGTCCTCTTCAACAATGCCGGTGTCATGGCACCGGCAGACGAACCCATCCCCAAGACCAAGCAGGGCTTCGAGCTCAACCTCGGCGTCAACAATATCGGAACATTCCTCTTCACCAAGTTTCTAACCCCCATCTTGCTGTCGACGGCCGCCAGCGAGACGCCAGGCACCGTTCGTGTCATCTGGCTCTCGTCGCTTGCCCTCGAGCTATTTGCACCCAAGGGCCTCGGCATCTCGCTTGATAACCTCGACTACAAGATCCCCAAGCCTGCCTCGGAGCGCTATTCCATCAGCAAAGCCGGTGCCTGGGCTCTCGGTGTGGAGTATGCTCGCCGGTATCCCAGCATTGTCAGCATCCCACTGAACCCGGGAAACCTGACTTCCGACTTGTATCGCGAGCAAGGACTCGTATTCAAATTCGTCTCCAGCATCGTCGGGTCTGCACCTGTCTATGGTGCCTATACGGAACTTTTTGCCGGGTTGTCTCCTGACATTACGCTGGAAAAATCTGGCTCGTGGGGTAGGTATTTATTTATTTGTTACGCATAATAATAAGACTGGCTAATCCTGCTTTTTTTCTGCAGTCATCCCCTTCGGACGAATGTACCCTATCAGAGAAGACTTGGTCGCAGCCACGCGTCTCGAGGAAAATGGTGGGACGGGAGGTGCATACAAGTTTTTTGAGTGGAACGAGGAGCAGGTCAAGCCGTACTTGTGAAAAGGATTGGCTAGGCAGAACAGGTGGCACGCGGGTGCTTTATTTCTGCATTCGTTTCATTCATTCATTTTTTATCTTTTAATTATATTTATTTCCTTTCAGTTCTCTAGTCTTTGTTTCACAACATTGCATGCCGTTTTCGTGTTTCCGGCTATGCCATTTCCCCCAACCTAAATATGTCACTTTGACTTCAAAACTTGTGCGGAGTATCTTTTTCTAGCTCATGCACACTCGGGATCCCTCACGCCACCTATACTCGGAAAAGCAACGCTCAGGAGGATCGACAGGCTAACACGGAGTCTAAAAAAGCGCCAGACATTACGACTGATCAGATTCTGCGGATTCGGAGATGGACACTTCGGACAGAGAGCAATATACCCCTGGTCGCAGTCTAGGATTCTGACCTCCGGAGGATGCAACATGCTCCCATTCGCTCAATGCAACGTAATTCATATTATACGAGTTCTGACAGAGGCTAGATGCACGCTCTGTCCGTTTCTCGTACGAGTGAGGTATTAGCAGGCATCATCTGGATGGGGGCCATCTGACCGGAACAATCAATAACTCTCCTAAACGTGCCGCATCTTACGGAATAATGCCTGCGGCCCCCACCACTATTGAAAGAAACTAGGTTCGTGCGCCGATCAGGAGCGCTGCGCTCAATTAGGCAATTCTCTGTAGTCGTAAGGAAGGTCTGCGATTTCGCAGCAGGGCTACTTTCGGTGACGGTCAGAGCACATGGGTATCGCATCCTTTAGGCGAGGAGTATAAATACTAGTTGCCGATCAAAGGGGCGATGGCGGAGGGGTTGGCAGAAGGAGAAAGAAGGTGTGCATACAGATAAAACTATCTACAAATCTTCAGGGAAAATCAAATAAACGGACGTCATGGCTATGAGATGGTTTGCCAAGCTCGTCGTGGGTCTTATGGCCCTCAGTACATGCACTGGTCCTGCACAGGCGTACGGAATATGCAAGTATTTTCCCTATGACAAGCAGTGGCCATCGTCTGCCAAATGGTCACAGCTCAACAAGACTGTCAGCGGCCGACTGATTGCTACCATCCCTCAGGCAAGTGTCTGCCATACCCTCCCCTATTACAATTACAACGAGACTTCATGCGATACCCTCCAAAACGTTTGGGACAAGGCTCAGACATAGTGCGTATACCAAATTTCTACTCTTTTGGTCCAATGTGCAACACAACTCTGACAGGATATGCGCGACAGTGAGCCCAAGTCGGCAGAGATGATGAACCCGTACTTTCAGAACCAATCGTGCGACCCCTTCACCCCTCAATCACAGCCGTGCGACCTTGGAAACTATGCAGTCTATGCCATTAATGTTACGGGGGCCGACGACGTGATTGCCGGTGTCACGTTTGCCAGCGAGAACAACATTCGGCTCGTCATTCGAAGCACAGGCCACGAGTAAGTTTCATCAGACTCACTGCATACAGGAGGCATGCACTCTGCATGTCCTATAGCTGACTATGCATCTTCTAGCTACATGGGAAAATCAACGGGAAAGGGCGCCTTGGCGCTGTGGGTGCATAATCTCAATTCCATTGACATCACGTCAGACTACGAGAGCCCGTCCTATTTGGGCCCGGCTGTCAAGGTCGGCCCGGGCGTCATCGGTGGCGAGGCTTACGAAGCTGCTCACGAATACGGATACCGGCTGGTCGGCGGCTCATGTGCCAGTGTTGCATTTGGTGGTGGCTACACGCAGGGCGGCGGGCACTCGCTGCTCAACAGCAAATACGGCATGGCCGCCGACAACGTGCTCGAGTGGGAGGTGGTCACGGTGAATGGCGACCACCTGGTAGCCACGCCGGAGAACAACACGGATCTATACTGGGCACTCAGTGGTGGCGGTGGTGGAACGTATGCCATTGTTCTCAGCATGACGGCAAAGCTGCACGAAGAGAGTGTTGTCGGCGGTGGCACTTTGTCTTTTTCCAACACAGACAACGACACGTTCTGGCAGGCTATTGCTCATTTCTACAACATGCTACCCAGCCTTGTCGGCGACACCAACACCATTGATTTTGAAGTCGCCACAAATCTGTTGTATATCAACAGCATCACCATTCCCGACGGCAACGCCACCGCCGTCGAGGCTCTCATGGCGCCCTATATTTCCATTCTAGACAGCCTCAACATCACCTACGACTTTGAATCCGATACTTTTGACTCGTACTACGACCACTACAACGAGGGCTTCGGCCCTCTGCCCTATGGTCCCTACCCGGCCACCACCCTTTTCAGCAGCCGACTCGTGCCGGTTTCGTCGGTAGCTGACCTCGACAACGCCACCACCCTTGCTGGAGCACTGCAGGAAGTGTTGGACGAGGACTTTTTTGTCGGGTGCCACGCTCTTAACGTGTCCGACATCGCCCATCCCGATAATGCCGTCTTACCTGCCTGGCGTGACACCATGTGCATCTGCATCTTCATTTCTTACTGGAACTGGACCATCCCATTCTCAGACATGCTTGCACGCAAAGAGCACCTAGTGGATTACGTACTGCCAACGTTCGAGGCAGCAACTCCGGGCGGCGCTGTGTACCTGAACGAAGTGGACGCACTCTACAAAGGCGACTGGAAGAAAGAGTTCTACGGCGAAAATTACGACCGTTTACTGAGTATCAAGGATAAGTACGACCCGGATCATCAGCTTTGGGGGTACACGGCAATCGGTAGCGATTATTGGTATCTCAACAACGAGGGGAGGCTCTGTCCAGCTTCGTAAATGAGTCAGTGCTCATCATTTCGTTGTCTGTCAAGCGCAATGAGATGAGTAATCTACAGAAGACAAACGGTGAAGTTCTGAGACCTGTACGGATTAGATATAGTGGGTCTATGAATTTGACCCACATGGTTTAGGCCTAAGATAGATCCACAGTTGGTCCATATATTAAGCTCTTCGAACGACGTCTGTGCGCATTTATATGGAGTAGAGAACTAATTTTTTTTTTTTACTTTTATTTTTTTTAAGAAAGTGAAAACTGACATTTTCAGCTTTGAACCACGAGCAAACAAAAAAAACAACGATCGAAAAAACCCATCTTTCCATCCTTAACGGATGCGTCTCCAGCGAACTTTCATGTCCCGGTCGGGCGGCATGGCCACAGCTCCAGCATACATTTCATTGTTCAGAGCTGGGCGGTCCGACGGTGAGCCATCACTCAAATTGGTCCACGAGTCAAACTCGATATCGAACTTGGTGACCAGAAGAGCCACTGTCATGAGAATCTCATGCTTGGCAAAGTGACGGCCGGGACACATGGAAGCACCGCCTCCTTGAAGAATTAGCAAGACCATCGAATATCTCGATCGTGGAAGAACATACCAAACGGAAAGAAAGATCCAGAAAGGCCTTCCATATTGAAGACGCGTTTGTGTATCGTCTTTCCCGACTCGTCAACTTCGTCTGCGTACTTGATGTGGCGCTCAGGCCAAAACTCCTTGGCTGGATGGCCAGGAACAGACCAGATACCCTCGTTCCAGTGGGCGACCTGCATCGGCAGCTGTAACATCGTACCTGGCTTAATCTTGTACTTGTCAATGGTAATGGGCTCTTTGACCTGGCGCATGGGGTTGAAAGACATGTGCAGGCGAAGTGTCTCATTGAAAATGGACTGCAACAGCGGCAGGCCCAGAAGTTTCTGCGTGTCGATGGTCTCCTTGCCTGTCTTGGGATCCGTTATGTAGGTCGTCAGGACTTCCTCACGGACCTCACGGAAAAGCTCGGGGTCCTGGATGACCTCCATCATGACCCACATGGAAATGGGAATAGAATTAGAGTTCTGGCTGCATAGAAGTCAACAAAGATTCCTAGAAAGCAAAAAGCGCCTGGTGTAATACTCACGCAAACAAGAGAGTACTCAGAAAACCAGCCGCCGTAGAATCGCAAAACTTGCTTCCTTTAAGCCAGCGGACGATCTCGCGGCAGATGCGAGCGCCAAACAGCGGCTCCCAGTCGGCATCGGCGTCGGGGCCGTTCCAGTCAAAGTTTTCCCAGGCAGCATCCATATAGTGCTTGATCATGTCATAGTAACGATCCTGGACCTGATGCGGATAGGACTTCCATAGCCAGCGGGGAAACCCCCAGGACAGCGAGAAGATGACCGAGTCGAACTCCCAAAAGGTGTCGATAAAATTGGGATACATCTCAAACACACGGGGACCCACAAGAGCCGTCATGGCACTCTTGGCCACTTCGCGTCTGCAGATATCCACAATGCTCACGGTAGACCACTTTCCCAGTGGCAGCGTGTCGAAACGCTCTGAAAAAAGCTTAAAGTACGTCCCACTGAGGCGATTGAGATGCCGCGGCCGGCTGAGGTACTCATTGTGGATGTGGTCGTAGGAATGCCAGTGCCGCTCGTCCAGCGGCGTCTCCACTGTGCCTTTCGCTGGCACCTTGCCACGACCTGTCTTGTCTTGGGCAAAACGCTCCACTTCGTGCGGTGGCAGTCGGTAGATGCGTGGCAGCACAATGCTCAGCATCAGCTCTTCGTTGCCAATGCTCGTCGACGGCCGGAAAATGGACTGCACGTTGTGTGCGCCTGTCACCAGATACACCTGCTTTCTGCCCAGATAAAAACGGGCAACATCCGTGTTTTTGAGCGCATCCCTGCCATCCAATTAGTTTGCAAAACAGGGTGAGTAGTGTGGCCTCGCTGACGCCAAGGAGCGTTTTTTTCTCGCGATACGCTTACATAATCCGATGCATGAAGGTTTTGTGGTCCGTCATATACTGCAGGGTGTTGGAGACCCGCGGAATGCGCTCCCACAGGCTTGGCGGCCCGCTGGACTCTGGCCAGATGAAGAAGGCTGTAAGGGCAATAAACAGCACAGATGACAAGATCGGCAGAAATGGCACGCTGAAAGTGTCTGACAGTATCGGCCGAATGCTAAGTGGCGTTGCGCGTAGTGACTCCATAGTCGCAGTAAGATGACAGGTACGTGAAGCTAATACAGAATAGTTCCCAAGTCAATGATGATTATGCACCGTGAGTTGTGCTATGGGCAGAGAAGTGGAAAAGTGAAGCTGGTCGTGACTGTTAAAGAGGGGGCAGATCTTTTTCCCTTTTTTTCAGATATTCTTCATACGAGGAAATAGCGAGCTCACACATGTATTGGCAGCATGTTCTGTGTTTTGAGACACGCCGCTTGTGCATGGCAAACATGTTTTTTGATTGGTCTTCACCTCCGATTGGCACACAGAAACAGGTATTAAGCAATATATTGTCCCCCGACTCTGCATACCGTCAGCCGGGCATATCGGCATTCTTTGCGCATAATTCCAGAAGTCTGCTTACCAAAAGAAATGTGCGGTTTGTCATTCGGAGCATCTATCCAAAAAAGGGATGGCGGCACTGCTTATGGAAGGTAAGCAAGCGTCCAGAACAGATGTCGATCTTTGGAATCCTAAACACTACTTTGTGTTTTTGTGCTTTTGTGTTATGCTCACTTGTGTTCACGTCCACAAACTGTTCTGTTCTGAATGAGGGACAAAATTTGCCTATCACCAAATCTCACAGCCATTGCCCAAGCACGCCATGTCTCTATCAATTTTGATCTTATCCTTGTTTTCTCTATTCCCCTTGTCTTCTACTACCAACCTCTTTGAAAATCGGTGTCCGGCTACAATTTCTAGAGTAGCAGATGTTGCCATTATTGGCGGTGGCGCCGCGGGAACATATGCTGCCCTTCGTCTCCAGCAACATGGAATTTCAGTAGCTTTGATTGAACAACAGGCTGTCCTCGGTGGACATGTCAGCACGTTCCATGATCCAGAAACCGGGCGATCTGTTGATTTTGGTGTCATTTCTTACGGAGATACAAAGGCTGTTCGAGAGCTGTTCGCTTATCTGGATGTCCCTTTGGCTGCTAGAGCAACAGCCAGGAACATTCGCAGCAAGACTGTTCACGCAAACCTCCAAGGCGATGGAAGAATTGTTCCCCTGAACAGCACCACGCGTTCCTTGGCCAACGCTCTTTTAAGCTTCAAGGAACAAGTGGGCAAATATCCATTTCTAGCCAGTGGCTTTCATCTTCCACAGCCACTCCCAGAGGACCTTCTCCTTCCATTTGGCGTGTTTGTCCACAAGTATGGCCTTGAGGATCTTGTCGAGTTTGTTTTTGTATGGATGGGTGGCTTGCCATATGTGATGGAACAGACAACGCTCTACATTATGAAATCCCTATCTGAGGGCACGCTTGACTCATTTCTTGGGTCTGGTCCGGCAGCCCTGACGACGGCGGGTCAGAACAACCAAGAGCTCTACGACAAGGCTCTCGAACGACTGGCAGGCGACACGTTTCTCGAGAGCCGAGTAGATTGTGTGTCTCGCAGCAAAGGAATGCACCATATTATTATCCAGACTGCCTCGGGGGCTAAGCTGGTGTTTGCACAAAGGCTCCTCATAGCCGTACCGCCACAGCTCTCGACTGTGGAGAGTTGGGGTATGGATCTGGACAGTGATGAGTCGGAGTTGCTGCGTCAGTTCACACACAACTATTACTGGGTGATGGTCATCCGGAACTCAGGAGTGCCGGATGACATTTCCGTGGTCTCGACTGATCCGAACGCCCCATTGAGTATTCCCAAAGTGCCGAGGTTGTATTTCATTTCGGCCGCTGGCATTACGGGCTACCACATTGCGTATTTCAGCAGTCCGTCTTTCCTGTCAGACGATCAAGTCCGGTCCAATACTCTCACCACGTTGTCCCGTCTCTTACAAGCCAATGCATATGTAACTTCCGGCGGCTCGGAGACCGAAATTGTGGCGTTCCGGAACCACTCTCCTTATGGTCTGCAGGTGTCTCTGGAGAATCTGCATAGTGCGTTCTATGATAAGTTGAATGGCTTGCAAGGGAGGAGGGAGACGTGGTGGGCTGGGGCAGCTTGGGAGGCACAGGATAGTGCTTTGATTTGGGATTGGATGGAGAAGCTTGTTTTACCACAGTTGATTGCAACGTTGTAGCTTATTCGAACCACACTTATACACAATATCAGGCTCCCGTGAAAGAATTTTTGGTTTAAACTCCCATCATATGATACGTCAACTCTTCAGCGGCTCCCCCAAGATAAGGCTCGTATTTTATTCAACTACCGGGACAGAAATACAAATGGAGCAGGTGGATAGGACTGTCAGAAAACGCCACTGAGAGTCGCCCAGTCGGAGGAGGACTCGGTGGTGACATCTGCACGACGTCCGAGGCTGCGTTTCAGAGGGAGGGGGGACGGCGACTCTTTCTCTCCTGGTTTCTTGGAATATGGCATAATCTAGCGGGTACTTTTGGTCCAGTCTTCCCGACTGTTGGCATATAGTTTCTTTTTTTTTTTTTTTACCTTTTTCTGTTGTCCCGTTGTTTCTGCATGCTCAAGTGCCTTTCTTGCTTGCCGAGTTTCTCTTCCTTCCGCCTTGTTCCCGAATATCCCCCTGTTACACCAATAAGCCATACCCAATTATCATCATGTCTGGCGTAGCCAACGAGCCGATCGCCATTATCGGAAGTGCCTGCCGGCTGGCCGGTGAGGCACATTCGCCGTCGAAGCTGTGGGACGTTCTGCGTGCACCACCGGATCTACGCCGCGAGATCCCGCAGAGCCGTTTCCATGTGGACGGATTTTACCACCCCAATGGGTCCCATCATGGCCACAGCAACGTGCGGCACTCATATCTTCTGTCGAGCGGGGACGAAGTTCTGGACGTGGCGGCCTTTGATGCCGAGTTTTTTGGTATTCGTCCCATTGAGGCCAAATGCATGGATCCCCAACAGCGATTTTTGCTCGAGGTGGTTTACGAGGGCATTGAGGCGGCCGGCCTGGCCCTGGAGAGCATCCGTGGAAGCGATACCGGCGTCTATGCCGGCCTTATGTTTGACGACTATGCTTCCATTCAGATGCGTGACCTCGACGCTCTCCCCACCTATGTCAGCACCGGCACGGGACGCAGCATCCTCTCAAACCGCATTTCGTATGTGTTTGACTGGCATGGACCATCCATGACCATTGACACGGCCTGCTCGTCCAGTCTGGTGGCCATGCATACGGCTGTGCAGGCCCTGCGTGCGGGCGATTGCCGCATGGCAGTAGCCTGCGGGTCCAACCTGTTGTTGAGTCCGGAGAGCTACATTATCGAAAGCAACCTCAGCATGCTTTCACCGAATGGCTACGGCAAGATGTGGGACCAGAGTGCCGATGGCTATGCACGTGGCGAGGGAGTGGCTGCTGTCGTGCTCAAGACGTTGTCGCAGGCACTGGCGGATGGTGATCACATTGAATGTATCATCCGCGAGACAGGACTCAACCAAGACGGTGCCACAATCGGCATCACCATGCCCAGTGCCGATGCCCAGCAGGCTCTAATTCGCAGCACATACACCCGTGCAGGACTCGACCTCGGCCGTGCAGAGAATCACCCTCAATTCTTTGAGGCCCACGGCACCGGCACGCCTGCTGGAGACCCCATTGAGGCTGAAGCCATCCACCGGGCCTTTTTTGGCGACGAGGGTGCGTCAACGTCCCAACCCCTGTACGTGGGATCCATCAAGACTGTTGTCGGCCACACTGAGGGCACAGCTGGTGTGGCTGCCATCCTCAAGGCTGCACTGGCTCTCCAACACGCCGAGATCCCGCCCAACATGTTGCTTAGTCAGCTAAGCGACCGGGTGGCCCCCTTCTACAAGCATGTAGAGATTCCCCTGACGCTGCAGCCCTGGCCCGCCGTGCCAGACGGCCAGCCACGCCGGGCAAGTGTCAATAATTTTGGCTTTGGTGGCACAAACGCCCATGTCATTCTTGAGAGCTATGCGGGAAATCAAACAAACGGCGCCGTTGTCTCTTCTGCTCTCTTTACCCCGTTTGTCTTTTCTGCGTTTTCAGACAAATCCCTGCGTGGGAATCTGACGGCATATGCCGACTATTTGGCCAAGAGCAGTCGAGAGAAGCTCGACATCCACGACCTGGCATGGACGCTTCGGAAGCGCCGCTCTGTTCTGCCGCACCGCCTGGCCATTGCGGCCGACTCAGCCGACGACCTGCGCGCGCAGATCGAAGAAAAGCTCCAAGGCGAGGAGAATGCCAAAGCCATCCTGGGTGTTCGTGCCCAGCCAACGTCTCGCAAGGGTGCCAGCAAGATCTTGGGCATCTTCACAGGACAGGGAGCGCAGTATGCACGCATGGGTGCCGAACTGGTCGAGAAGTCGGTGACGGCTCGCAAAATCATCGAGCAGCTGGAGCGAGACTTGGCTGAGCTTCCAGATGGCCCAGAGTGGTCGCTGATGACGGAGCTGACAGCCGACGCATCGACGACGCGTGTCCACGAGGCGGCCATCTCACAGCCGTTGTGTACGGCCGTGCAGATCATGCTGGTCGATATGCTGAAACAGCATGCTGGCATCGAGCTGCAGGCTGTCGTCGGTCACTCGTCGGGCGAAATTGCAGCCGTCTATGCCGCTGGATATCTGACGGCGCGCGATGCCATCTGCATTGCCTACTATCGCGGGCTGCACCTGGCGTTGGCTGCCAGTCCCAATGGTGCCGAAATTCCAGGCGCCATGATGGCTGTCGGTACGTCCATGGCCGATATGCTTGAGCTCTGCCAGGAAGATGAGTTCCGCGGTCGTATCTCGGTGGCCGCCAGCAATGCACCTGCCAGCGTGACGGTGTCGGGCGACGCAGACGCCATCCGCCAAATTCAGGTCATCCTTGAAGATGAGAACAAGTTCAACCGTCTTCTGCGCGTGGATAAGGCATACCATTCACGTCATATGCTGCCATGCTCCAACCATTACATGGAGTCGCTGCGACGCTGTGGCGTCCAGGCACAGTCTCCGGACACTTCCCACTCAACGTGTGCCTGGTTTTCCAGTGTCTACGGCACGCAGGCCGATGACTCGCTGCCGCTGTCGGACACCTACTGGGCTGAGAACTTGACACGTCCGGTGCTCTTCAGCCAGGCTCTGCAGGAGGCTGTGAGTCACGTGACCTTTGACATCGTCCTCGAGATCGGACCGCACCCGGCACTGCAGGGGCCAGCTCTGCAGACGATCCAGGATGCCGTAACGGCTGGACGTGATGTCCCGTATCATGGTGTGCTCCGTCGGGGAGAAGACGCCGTGCATGCCATGTCGACGGCGCTGGGCTTTCTATGGAGTCGCCTCGATCCCAAGGCAGTCGATCTTGACGGCTTTGAGAAGGCTATGGGCCCTCAACGTCAGCACACGGTACTCAAAGACTTGCCGACGTATTCCTGGAACCATGAGACGAGCTACTGGCAGGAATCCCGAGTCTCGCAGAAAATTCAGCAGCGCAACCAGCCCACGCACCCGCTGCTGGGCGATGCCTCTCCCGACAGTGCGCCGCCATTTGAGATGCGCTGGAAGAATGTGTTGCAACTGAATGAGATGGAGTGGTTGATGGGTCACCGTGTGCAGAGCCAGACCGTCTTCCCGGCTGCTGGCTATGTGGTGACGGCTCTCGAGGCCGCTCGGTGTCTGGCATCGACGCTTGAGGCGGACCGATCCATCAGACTGATCGAGCTGCGCGATCTAAAGATTCACCAGGCCGTTGTGTTTGACCAGGACGACGATTCGGGTATTGAAGTCCTGACGTCCATTGATGATATCGTCCGGGACACCAAATCCAAGATCCGCGGCAGCTTCATCTACCTCGCCGCCAGCGGATCACCCTCGGCCCGTGACTTGACGTTGGCTGCCAGTTGTACTGTAGAGATCTCTCTGGGTGAAAAGGGAGAGCCACAGAAGTCGCTGCTACCCAGTCGCCGACCAGCACAGCCGCACATGATTGACGTCGAGCCAGAGCGTTTCTATGCTTCTCTCGCGGATCTGGGATACAATTTTGCTGGCATGTTCCGGTCGCTGGGCAGCATGCATCGACGACATGGCAAGGCTTCTGCCTTGATCCAGACAATGCAATCAGACGAAAGCCAAGACCAAAACTTGCTAATCCACCCGGCCGAACTCGATGCCGCCTTCCAGTCGGTCATGTTGGCGTACAGCTATCCGGACGACTGCCTTTTGAATTCACTGCACTTGCCAACATCGATGCGTCACATCCGTGTCGATCCAGCGGTTCTACTGCGCCGAGTCGGGTCCAGAATGGCCGTGGACGCACTGGTAGACCTGGCTGGCCGCCGTTCTGGTGACCCGGATCAGAGAGGCATCACAGGTGCCGTCGACCTGTACTGCACAGACGACGCCACTGTCGAGCCGACGCAGGCGGCCATCCAGGTACAGGGTGCCCGATTTGTGCCGTTGCAGGCAGAAGCACCCGCCGAAGAAGACCGTCGGCTATTTTCCAAAGTGCACTGGGTGGACAGCAGCGCGGATGGCCAGCGAGCTGCCAACGATGTCGCCGTGACAGAGAAACACCACCAGGCGGCGAACGTGCTGGAACGCATCTCGACCTTTTTCCTGCGCCAGTTCGACCGTGAAGTCGCCGCTGACCATCCAATGCGCTCGCAGTTCCCGACCAGCTGGTACCTCAACTTTGCACGGCACATCTCTCAGCTCATCGACCGCGACCAGCATCCCATGGAAGCTGGCCAAGGCTGGCGCCATGACACCCTCGAAGACGTGCGAGCAGCTGCTGCCGCCTTTGCTGACTCGCCCGACGTGCGCATCATGATGCTTGTGGGCGAACAGATGCCGGCCGTCTTCCGCGGTGAGGCCAACATGCTCGAGCAGTTCCGTGCCTCTGACATTCTCGACCGCTACTATGCCGACGGTTTCGGTCTTCATGAGTCGGCGCAATGGCTGGGCAACACCGTCCGGCAGATCGCAGACCGCTACCCGCACATGAACATCATGGAGATCGGTGCTGGCACTGGCGGTGCCACCAAGGCCATCTTCCGTGCCATTGGCAACCGCTTCCAGTCGTATACGTACACCGACATCTCAGCGGCCTTTTTTGACAAGGCGTCATCTGTCTTTGCCACCCAGCGCGACCGCATGCTCTTCAAGACGTTTGATGCCGAAAAGGACCTGGCCGAGCAGGGCTATGCTGAGGGCTCCTACGATATGATTGTGGCCTTTTTCATCATCCATGCCACCAGCAGCCTCGAGCGCAGTTTGCAGCATATTCGCAAGCTATTGCGGCCTGGCGGCTTCCTTGTGGTCGGCGAGGGTTCCCAGGACGAGTTGCACAGCGTCGCCAGCAGCGGTTTCATCTTTGGCACCCTGCCTGGGTGGTGGCTCGGTGCTACCGACGCTAGCGGTCCGCGTGAACTCTCGCCGCTCGTGTCCACTCCCGTCTGGGACCGTCTGCTGCGTCGCGCCGGCTTCTCAGGTGTCGACACCAAGCCGCCTCCCGAGTTTGAGCGCACATTGAATGTGTCGCTGTTCGTCTCCCAGGCCGTCGACGAGCGTATCGACTTCCTCCGCAGCCCTATCCATCACTTTTTGCCGTCACTGTGTCCGCGGATCAACCGACTCGTCTTGCTCGGTGGTCAGAATCCTCATAGTGCCCAGCTTGTTCAGAACCTCACCCAGCTGCTTAAGCCCTTTGCCACCGAGATTCGCTGCTTCTCCTCGCTCGCAGACGCCGCCTATCACCAGCTCGAAGACGTCCCTGACACAGTCGTCCTCGGCGTCACCGAGCTTGACGCCCCCGTCTTCCGTGATATCACTCCTGATGCTTTTGCCGGTCTACGCAAGATCTTCGAGTCTGAAAAGACGCTGCTCTGGGTCACCAGCGGCCGCCTCGCGGACCAGCCCTTTTCCAATATGACGGTCGGGTTCGGTCGCACGGCCGCCAACGAGATGCCTGGGCTGCGTCTGCAGCAGCTCGACGTCGCAGAGCCGCATACGGCCGACCCCACACTCCTGGCCGAGACTCTCCTGCGTCTCCATGCCTGCGGTCCCAACCTCGATGCTGTCCTGTGGTCTGTCGAGCCCGAGATTGTCATCGACGCCGATGGCCGCCAGATGCTGTCCCGTCTGATGCACATCCCCACGTCCAACGACCGCTACAACTCCACCCACCGCCAAATCGTGCACGAGACCACCCTCCAGGACTTGCCTGTGTCTGTGACACCCCGCCAGAACAGGGCTGGCTACTCTGTCACGCCGCTGTCCCACTACCACATCCATCCGGAGAGTCACGTGACGAGAACGTCAACCATACACCTGCGCACCACCCGTGCCTCCAGCCTCGCCGTACAGACACCACTTGGGCCCAAGTTTCTGGTCCTTGGTGCCGAGGAGAGAACAGGCGATGCCTATCTGGCACTCGTGCCGTCACTGGCGTCTATCTTGACAGTGCCTGCGGTGTCTGCGGTGCTCTGCCGGCAACCGAATCTCGACGACATACTGCCCCGAGTGGCTGCCCATCTCGTCTCCATGTCTCTGGTCGACCCTCTCTTTTCCGGACAGCTACTGTTGGTTCATAATGCGCCGAGTGTCGTATCACATGCACTCCGTGTGCAAGCGGCTGCCAAGAAAGCGAATGTTGTCTATACTGTGAACGTCGACAAGCAGACGACAAATTTGACGGACGACTGCATTGTGCTGCCCAATTTTGTGGCCGACTCGGAGGTCAAAGATCTTCTACCCATGGCTCCGTCTTCGTTTGTGGGCTTCACAATGTCTCAGGCTGCAGGAAGCACCGAAAACGAGGCGACGATCCTCTCCACGCTTCCAACTCATTGCCGCGTGGCGACAGTTTCTACTCTCTTCTCAACTTCCGGCTGCGAGACAGATCAGTCTAGCAACGGAAGCCTCGGAGAGATGCTTCGCCGGGCGTTTGACTGTGCCCAGCCAGGCATTCATGCGTCCACAAATGAGAATGCCAGCACGGCCATCAGCCTCGATCTTGTCGCCCGCGGTGAGCAGAAAGCAACTGACCCTTGGTCCGTTCTCGACTTTTCCATCACGACGCCCCTTCCAGTGCATATGACTCGTCTAGATGCGAGCCCTCTCTTCCGCGGTGACAAGACGTACTGGGTGGTTGGCTTGTCCGGTGCCCTCGGTCTGTCGTTGAGTGACTGGATGGTGAGCCGCGGTGCTCGGACGCTCGTCTTGACCAGTCGACGCCCCGTCGTTGCTCCGGAATGGCTTGCTGCACACAAACGAAGCGGTGCCAATGTGGTTATCATGCCATGGTTTGTCCTCCTCTTCTGTTTCCTTTTCATGTACTGACAATCCCCTGCAGCGATGTCACCAATGAACCTGGTCTGCAGGCCGTCCACCGACAAATCTGCGAGACGCTGCCACCCATTGTTGGCGTTATGAATGGTGCCATGGTCCTCCGTGATACATCGGTCCCCAACATGTCGTATGAGCAGCTCATGGACGTCGTGCGGCCCAAAGTCCACGGCAGCATCTACCTCGACCGCATCTTCTTCGATACGCCACTGGACTTTTTTATCCTCATCTCATCCATCAATTGTGTCATCGGCAACGTCGGCCAGGCCAACTACGCCGCCGCCAACACTTTCATGTGCAGTCTGGCCGCCCAGCGACGCAAACGTGGCCTGCGTGCCACCGCCGTTAACGTCGGTGCCATCATTGGTGCTGGGTACATGGAGCGCGAGGGCCGCCGTGCTCTCGACCTGATTGTTCAGAAGACGGCCCTCATGCATCTGTCCGAAGAGGACTGGCACCAGATCATTGCCGAGGCTATCGATGCCTGCCAGACCGACAACGGGCCTGAACTGACAACTGGTCTCATGGATGTGCCCGTCGATTCACCGCATGCACCACACTGGTATCTCAATCCCAAATTCTCGGCCTTTTTGGTACACCGTCCTGCGAGCCGTAACGGTGTATCTGGTGCGGACGCGGCATCGGATGCGCAACAGAGTGTCCAGGACCTCTTGCGCGCGTGTCAGACAGAGCAGGACGTGTACGAGGTCATCAAGGCAGCCTATGCCGCGCAGCTGCGCAAGATGCTGCAAATCGACATCCCCGACGAGGAGTTGATGGCCATGCAGAGCAATGAGTTGGGTTTGGATTCGCTTGTCTCGGTCGATATTCGTGCCTGGTTCCTCAAGAGCCTTCAGGTCAGCGTGCCCGTTCTCAAGATCATGGGCCACGGAAACATGGCCGGCCTGGTACAGTATGCCGTCCAGAGTGTCATGCCCACGATCGCTGCCGTTACCAGCAGCAGCGACCAGTCTCCCGGTGGCAATACCGACAGCACGCCACGGTCTTCGACACGAGACGAGTCTGTGGCGGCTTCATCCAAACCCTCAGACACCGAAGACGGTATCGACTGGGACGAGGAGTTCAGTCTGCCAGACGGGATCGATGAAGGCCCTGCGAAACCCTTGGCTGGTCGACCTGCCAATGTGATTCTCTTGACGGGCGTCACTGGTTTGCTTGGCCATCATCTGCTCGCGTATCTTCTGACGCACACGACTGCCCGCAAGATCATCTGCCCAGCAGTGCGCAACCTGGCCACACGCAAGGACCTCCCGCAGACCGACGACCGTGTTGTGTTCTATGATGGCGATCTGTCGCAGCCACGCCTGGGACTCTCCGAAGAAGATGCCCAGTCCATATTTTCTGAGGTGGACGTCATCATCCACAACGGCGCCGACACGTCGCATCTCAAGAACTATGTCGATGTACGGCAGTCCAACGTCGGCTCGACCCAGTTCCTGCTGCGTATGTGTGTGCCTCGCCGTATTCCCCTCCATTATGTTTCGTCTGCCGGTGTTGCCATCTACAGTGGCCTCGATCCGTTTCCGCCCGTGTCTGTCTGTGTCGGTCCGCAGGCGACGCAGCCGCCGTCGAGTGGTTCGCTTGGCTATGCTTGTTCGAAATGGGTTTGCGAGCGGCTGCTCGAGCAGGCCTTTGTTCGGTATCCAAATCTTACTGTCGTCATCCACCGACCATCGACCATTATTCTGGAAGGCGACGATGCCGTCGGTGCGCGTGCCGAGCTCGACTGGGTCAGCGCCTTGATGTCTTGGTCGCGTGAGATTTCTGCAGTGCCGCGTGTCGAACAGAACAGCGGTTCTCTGGATCTCGTCTCGGTTCGCAGCTGTTGTGAAGCCATCGTGGGAAGCGTCTTGGAATACGCGGGAGCAGAGGGCGGCGTGCAGTACGTCAACGAAGTCGGAGACAAGGTGATTCCTATGTATGAACTCGGTCAGCATCTTGGAGAAAACATCAGGTCGCTGCCGATGGAAGAATGGGTCATGGAGGCAAAGCAGGCCGGTCTTCACCCTGCTGTGGCAGCTCTCGTCGAGGAATTGGATGCTATTGAGACTTCAGCCTGGCCAGGATTCAGCAAGAACTGAGACGAAGAGGTCACGGTGGTGCTTGAGGTCTTGGATCGATGGATATTTGGTTTTTATTCTTTTTATTTCCTCTTATTTCCTCTTTTTCAGCCATCTCTACTTCTTCTCCAAAGGCTTCATCTCGCAACAGAGCAAACAACACAGCATTGTTTCTGGAGAGTTTGCTGCACGTGACACCAGTCTGGTACAGCACAGCGGCCACCGTTCGAAAATCAGTAAATCAGTAAAACAGAACGGAGAGTGAAAAACTCTGCACGGCCATGGGCGAATCAGCTCACAGAACAGTAAATCTGCACCCATTTTCCAAGTAAACACAGACATCAGATGGGCCAATCTGGAATAGCTCTCGTTGCAGAGAAGCACAATCAGTAAACGAAAAACTGGGGCTCTGGGAAAGCATTTAAGCACAGCTTTTCCCCCGAGAGCTCTCAAAACTTTTACTCTTCTTTTCCATCACATCTCAAAGATTTCCTCTTCTCCAGAATATTCTTCTTTTCCCCAGAATTTCCCTCATTCTTCTTTTGTATCTTCCCAAGTGCGACGTCACACCTCAATGATCTGCAGGATCGACCTTCCCCACATCTGCACGAAATCTCAGACAGGGATGCAGCTCGACGTTTCATTGCCCCAGTTTAGGGCCTGCATCGTTCCTGTCCACTAACGGGTTACAGGTAAGTCACAACGCCCTACAGGTAAGTACCAACGGCCCGTTCCTCTAGCTTTTTCCTTTTTCCTTTTCCCTTTTCGCTTTGCATCTTGCGATACCTTCCCTTCAACCCATCCTCCCACCATGAGTTCAAGTGAACATTTTTTTTCGCACACATTTCCATTGCCCAAGTCCACTTGAAAATTTTTCGCCCCAATTTTTCATCTTCTTCATCTTCTTCTTTAACATCATCTTCATCATCTTCTTCTTCATCATCTTCTTCTTCTTTATCCTTCCTCTTTACCTTTACTCTTGTCTTCTATTTGTTTGCATTCTTCATTGCACCTAGATATCTAGGTAGCAATTGACATTTATTTCCCTTTGCTCTTTTCCCTTTCTTTGCCGTCCTGGGAATGACGTTAAACTTCAGCCACAGGAAGCTCGGGAGTTCCTCGTGGAGCATCTGACGTTCTGCCTTCGGGTATAGAATGCGGTGGCGTCCTAAATGCAAGGGTAGAAGTGTTAGTGTCCGTGGAGCACTGGGACCAGGGGCGTCCTAACGGCTTGGGTATTGGGCAATCCTGGATTCGACTCGCCAGATTTCCTGGACCGATTTACTGGATCGATTTCACCAACCGATTTTCCGAACCGGGCGCTGCTGTCAAGGGGCTAACGAGTCCTGCTGGCTGACGAGCCATTGGCTGACGAGCCATTCAGCAGCGCCCTAGCCGCTTTTACGACAAGTGAGCTAAAGACTTGGGCAATCGTTAACCGCTTCTGTCCAAGTCTTGTGAATCCCGTGGCGGGTGTACTATGATGAGAACACTGTCCTTGCGATCGTGGAAGCCTCCAGATAAATCTGATGATTTTGACAGATGGAACAAATATCCTACTCTGAGTACATCCTAGTTTTCTTTTCTTGCTCTTTTGTTCTTCTTTTGTTCTTCTTGTCTTGTCTTGTTTTGTTTGTCTTGATATAAAAGACGAATCCTGTTACTTTTAGTCTTACCAATCTGACGTTGTATTTTAGAGTGAGCACAGGCGTTAAACCCGTAGGCACAGGCGCTAAGCACCTCTGCACAGGGCAGCACAGGCAGCACAGGCCTGTGCTGGCTGCGCTACAGTTATCTGTAAAAATCACAACTGTATCTCGGGGAGTGGAGGTGAGCATAGTATTGCCGTCCCAGGCATGGCAGCCTGGTCCTCTTCAATATAAGTCTGCTAAGAAATATTTGCTAAAGGCTATCCTTGTAGATTCTCGGTTCCTCCCGGTCATGCAATATGAGTGAGAGCAGAACAGGACGTCGAAGCCAACATCCTAGGCATTCATTGCATCCCCATCAGTAGCCGCGACGGCACAGATCCCGTGGCGAGCAATTATGCCGTCATCAGTAGCCGCGACGGCACAGATACCATGGCGAGCAGACATCCCTTCGTCAGCGGCCTTGACGCAAATACTGTGTCGAGCGTTGATACCACCCTCGGAAGCTTTAACACATATACCATGGCGTGCCGTGAAACCTTCGTCTGCCTTTGCTGCGCAGATACCGTGGCGAGAGGTAACTCCATCAGCACTAGCCTTTGCGGCGCAAAGGTTATGCTGAGCCTTCAAGCCATCCTCGGAAGATTTGCTAGTACAGATATTATGACGGGCGTTGACACCTTCACTGGCTTTAGCTGCACAGATACCATGTCGAGCCGTGACGCCATCATCAACACCGATGGCAGCACAGATGCCATGGTGAGCAACCACTTCCTCCCCTTGCTTCTTGCTAAAAGTCCAGGCGGCTTGGAATGCATCAAAGCCTTGTGGACCAATGACCTTGGAGCCGATAAGACCCGTGGAGGGAATGACGATACTGCTGCGGCCGTAGGTCACCTCCATGGTCTCATTATCCGGGTCACCGGCCTCATACAGGCTGACGCCCAGGACCTCGTCAAGGCCTGTCTCTTGCAGAACGCCAATGAGCTCTTTGACAAAGGCCGCTGGGAAAACAGGCTGGTCGACGTTGGAGACATCACGCTGTGGCACGAACTTGAACTCTGTAGGCTTAAGTTCGCCGTCGAAGACCCGCCAGGTGTGAGGAAGCACTGAGCCACCGGTGATGACGTCGTCATCGCCTACAACCCAAGGAGACGAGACTGGGCCGAGCTCGATGATCTTCTCGTTAGGGGCAACGTCGTAGTGCCGGTGGAGGAGACCAACGCCAAATATCTTGTCGACGCCGTGCTTCATGAAGATATCTCTGATGCAGGACTTCATGTGATCGAGCCCATTGAGTTCCTGGAGTCGCAGGGACGCCACGTCGACATCAGTCATGGCATCTACGGCGCGGTGGTCGTACGATGCGGGCGTGTAGGTCTGGATGGCTGCGGCTGTCATGTTGTCTATGAGAGCTGATAAAGTTCTAGTGTGTCTTGTTCAAGATGAAAGAAAGGCTTGAGAGATTGGATGATGTTTGAGTTGCTAAGATCTTTGGTCCTTTCCATGGTCTTTATAGTTGGAGCATCCATACTGACTCCTGGCTCAGCTATACACGTGCCCTCGCGTTAGACAGTACAGTAGATGAAGATCACTTCCGGACATGGCATACAAGCTGAATGTTTCACAATAATCTTATCTTACTCACGCATCTGCTTTTATCAGGGGTTATGTTTATATCCGGCGTACCCGTATAGTATTTGTGATAATCATGAATAGTTTCATTGGCTAAGATAACAAATCCTTTGCAGCGATATTGTTACTTTGCAGCGCGGATGTTACAATGATCTGTATAACTGAGACAGCAAGGTTACATTAAGCTTTTCATTGAGACATTCTACGTCAAAGTTCCAGAGCGGCTAGTCCGTTTCCTCCTAATAGCTTTGACAACCAAAATGTAGAGTCGATTATACTGGACTACTCAATCGCATAAGTGAAGTTACTCAATGATGGTCGTGATTATCCGACAGACTTCAATTCCAGCAAGCCCCGTTGGCTCAATGCTAAAGCGTATCACTAGTTCGATACCAACTCGGGGCAAAAGGTATTTATTTCTGCAGAGGCGAGCTAGAGTGAATTGATTAGGGTGTTTCGTTTTCAAGTGTTGACATGACATGGCTTTTAATGACATCTCTCTACTGTAGCCTCAGCCATCTATAATTTAAGCAGTCCTGTAGAATGCAGGCTTATCAGGCTTGCAGAGATAGAACCGATTTAGACTCTAGGCTCCAGTAGGGCAGGATTCTAGAGACATGCCGCTAACAAGTAGCACCGCCGCAAGGGCATATAGAACTGAAGCAACAAAGAACGGTAGGCTTACGGCGATGCCCCCAATGTCCAAGCCTACTGAAAACGACAGTCCAAGGAGTGGCGAGGCACCGATGGTTGAGATACCCTCGAACACAGCGATCGCAGTGAACAATAGTGATAGATGATCTGAATCTACCATGGTCGTCAGGAGAGATCGCAAGGCGGACGAAAAGCCATTGCCAAGCGTGTATGCGAAGAAGGCTACCAATTCATTAGTTGGGTCAACAACTTATTTTCTATACATACAAAGTATGAATGCCGGAACAGCAGTGGCGAGACCCATGCAGAGGGACCCAGCAACGAGGAAGACAGTTGACACTCGAGTCAGCACCAGATTTGCAGCAGCAGATGTCTTCATTCTCTTAATGAGCCATGCATTAACTTGTGGTAAAACCACAGCAAAGAGCAGAATCTGGCCTGCAGCTTGGATCGAGAGCAAGAACGCCGTCTAAAAATTTAGTATTAGTAAACGCAGGAGAGAAGAGGATGGACACCAGTACGCACCTTGGCTAGCGGCCATCCAAACCTCACAGACATGTATTGCAAGATCAGTTCTAGCATGGGGCGAGCCATCTTTGCAACCACCAATGCTAGGAGGCCAATCAGAAGACCTTTGTGGCTGCTCAAAGTACGAACACCGTGTTGTATATTTTGTGGAAGATGCGATAGAGCCCGTGGAACCTTGTTCTTTGACGAAATCTCATCATTTGTTGTTTCTTCGCATTGGCCGTTGGCCGTTTGGGTTTCTTCCCCTTCCGTGCCCTCTGTATCGCTTGGGACATTGTCAGAGGACCTTGTGTTGGGGACAAAGCCTAGAACTACAAAGGCAAGAGCCTCAAGGGGGACAGCCGTGAGGAAAGCGAAGTGTGGTCCTAATGCCTCCATGAGAACTGCTCCAAGCGGTGGCGCAATTAGCTCAGTTATAAGAAGGACAACTTGGACCCAGAAGAAGGCCCCTGTTCTGTGGGGTGGAAGTCAGTATCCCGTCCAAAGCTAATCAAAAGTGCTGATACCCGGCGTAAGAGAGACTTGTGTACATACCGCGATTCTTCCGGGGTCGCAGCAGCAATGATGGCCATGATCATGGGACTGATTACAGTAGAACCGCCTCCCAACACCAAGAAAGCCGGGGCTGCATAGACAGCGCGAACAGGAAACGTTTGATGGAAGCAAAGCACTGTGAAAGTCCAGATATCTCGAAGGACAAAGCCCAGTAGACTAAGGCCCGTGACCAACCGGCGGCCCTTACTATCGGCCAGGACCCCATAAGGAATAGCAAGGACAAGACCTGGGATACCCTCAACCATGCCGAGAATGCCTCTCATTTGAGCAAGAGAGCTCTGGATCTCACGGACCTTGCAGAGATGCTCGGGAACTGAGCCATCGCGGCCGATGACACTTGGGTCAGTGGCGGCGTAGTAGTCGCGGCAGAGACCAAGCTCAAGCATGCGCAGCTTTGGGACTTCGCTTAGGAAGTTGGGGACGTCGACGAGCAGGATGAAAAGGCTGCAGACATACAGGGCGGACCACTGACGAAAGTGTCTCTCCCATGCCGTCCACCACTCGTAACCTCTGACCTTATTTTGTCCGGAAAGGCTTCTGCTTGGGGCGTCAAGGTCAGATTGCAAAAGCGGTGTCGCTTCCGTGACGCCGTGCTGAACGTTTTCCATGGCGTGGACCAGCTATAGAGGTATCCTCCTACAGAACAGAGCAAAAGGTTGGCGGGAAGTGGGATACAATAGATGCTGACTCTGCAGAGAGAATCTCAGCTGAACGGGTTTCGCAAAGATGGGGCCAAACAAACATTGGGCGAAGTGCTGAAGCCGCGTTAGGAACAGAAACGCGCAGCTCTTGATGTGACGTTGTATTCTCGTATTCAGCCGCAATGCAGAAGCACAGTAATCTGAGTCAAAGCAAAGCAAAGCAAAGCAAAGTACTTGTAAAGCAAGCCAAGCAAATCAATCGCATCAGGATTGTGTTGGTCTTTAAAGAGTTTAGCGACTTTTGACGTCTTATCTAACGCGGCAGGGAAGCGGCAGGGAAGTGGGGAAGTTGTAGTACAGTGTAATACAGTGCGCAGTAAACGGAGCACCGTAAGCAAACAGATGCCAATATGCTGACCCCCCTCCACCAACTGTGCCGCACAATAAAGATCCGTGATAAACCTCGATTTCCAGCGTGAGAGTCCTCTTTTTCTTGCTCGGAGCAGTGCTGTAGCATCAGTATCAGTGGTTGTCACCACTAACACGAATGCACCATGTCGTCTGTTGACCCTTGTCTCAATGATGACTCGCTGGGCCCCGCTGTGCGTGGCTGCAGAGGCAACTTTGACTTCACCGTCGCCTTTGAGGATGTCGTCTTTGTCATTGTTTCAGCTATAATTTTCCTTTGCCTTGGACTTTCACGCATTCTAAGACTTTGTCGTTGCCGCCGCCTAATTGTCGGCGCCTTGACAATTCAGTGGACTAAGCTGGTATGTATCTCCACTCCGGCCGGTCAATGCATCATCGTGCCCTGAGTATATGTCACTAATAGAGGCTCATGATGCAGGGTCTTGCAATATGCTTGAGTATCTTGCAGCTTGTACTTCTCATCTTTGCACAGAACTCCTCTCAGTTCTCTTCAGGCCGTTCATTGGCTGCTGCCTTCCTTGCTTTCATCGCAGCTCTACTTCTTATCGCACTGTCATGGATCGAGCATGCAAGAGCGCCGCGGCCCTCTACAGCCATCGTGACCTACCTTTCCTTTACGCTCTTATTTGATGTTGCTCGGACACGGACAGCATGGCTTCTAACCTCATCGGGGGTAGAGCCTAGCTATGTATCTGTGTTGACAGTAACGACTGTCCTCAAGGCAGTCATCGTCTGCTTGGAGTCACGACAGAAAGAGAAATGGCTTGACTGGGATAGCAAGCAGCATAGTCCTGAGGAGACGAGCGGCATCTACAATCTCAGCGTCTTCTTCTGGCTGAACACGCTGTTCATGAAAGGCTACCGTGTCATCCTCACACTGGAGAGCCTGTATCCTCTCGACAAAGCTCTTACAGTTGAGAATCACGGTCGTCTTGTTGAAAGAATTCACAAAAATCCCTACAAAGGTCAGAAATACGGTCTGGCACGGCTGCTGATACGGATCCTGGCGCTCCAGCTACTGCCACCGATTATTCCTCGTGCAGCACTTTTGGCTGCCAGCATATGTCAATCATTTCTTATCCGCTCCCTTTTGAACTACCTGCAGAGCGATGACCAAGACCATAATCATGGGTATGGACTCATTGGCGCGACAGCTCTGACGTATGGGGCCATTTCATTCTCAACCGCATTATACTGGTACTTCCAGGAGCGTTTCGTCATCATGGTACGCGGAATTTTGGTGCACGCCGTGTACGAGAAGACTACAGAGCTTAGAATGCCCGCGGGTGGGGATTCGGGGGCCCTCACATTGATGAGCACCGACGTGGAACGCATCACAAGAGGTATTCTCGACCTCCATGAATATTGGGCCAACACGATCCAGGTCGCTCTGTCTTGCTGGCTACTCCAGCGAGAGCTTGGCCCTGCATTTGCCGCTTCTCTTGGTGTGGTGGCCCTCTCAACTCTCACAGCGTTTGGGATAGGCAAACTCCTTGGACCACGCCAAAAGGCATGGATGGAAGCAATCGAAACGAGAGTCGGTGTCACTGCGGCCGCTATTGCGCAGATGAAATTGGTTAAGATGTCGGGCATGACGCAACCACTTCAATCTTACGTGCAGAGACTGCGGACGAGAGAGATTGAGATCGGTGGGCGTTGGCGTATGCTCCTTGTTGCAGCGGCCACTGTCTCTCAGGTCCCCATGACTATATCTCCCGTTATTACCTTTGCGGCCACAACCGAGACGCTGAACACTACCTCGATCTTTGTTTCAATTTCCTATCTCACACTTCTCGCATCCCCTCTGATGTATCTATTTCAGAAGATACCTCAATTTCTCGGGGCGTTGACTTGCCTTCAACGGGTCCAGACATATCTAGAACTAGATCCGAGGTTTGAGTATCGCCATCTTGATAATGGCATGGTCTCTTTGTCTTCTTCTTCTCCTTCTGCCATTGGCCCCAGCGATATGAGCATCGAGATGAAAACTTTAGGAGAGAAAGACACGCTTCACGTCATAATCAAGGACGGCAACTTTGGTTGGCACGAGAACGTCACTGTTCTCCAGCGTGTTAACATAACTATTCCAACATCACAACTCACTGCTGTCGTTGGTCCTGCCGCAAGCGGAAAATCCACATTATGCAAAGCAATTCTCGGGGAAGTCCCCTTTGCGACAGGCTCCACAGTCGTCCTCCGATCTAGAGTCATTGGCTACTGTGACCAACAGCCCTTCTTGACAAATACCACCATCCGAGACAACATCATTGGCAATAATCGCTTCGACAGTAAGCGATACAATTCCGTGATAAATGCTACGATGCTCGATCAGGACCTCACGAACCTCCCACGGGGCGATGGTACAGTGATCGGAAGTAGTGGCATTGCATTGAGCGGTGGACAGCGGCAACGAGTAGCAATTGCAAGAGCGCTATACCTTGCGGACGCCGGCCTCTTGATCTTTGATGACTCCCTCAGCGGCTTAGACGCCAGGACAACTGATCACGTCTTCCGACATGTCTTTGGACCAGATGGCATGCTTCGTCGTCGTGGCGCTACTGCTATTCTGTGTACACACAACCTCCGGCACTTCCAAGCCGCGAACCATGCCATCAGAATCGGGAGTAGTGGAGAGGTATTTGAAGAGAAGCCCTCGGCTTCTCTTAGTGTCCTTGCAAGTTCTGATCTAGGCTCGGATTCAGAGCCAGCCTCGGCTGAAACACTCGGAAGCACAGAAGAGTCAGTACTCACCGACTCATTACCAACGGTAGCCATGACCGCAGAAGAAGCAGAGGCACGAAAACTGGGAGACATGAGCGTCTTTGGCTATTACATGCGCACGATTGGTTTATTTCACGTTGTTGCTTTCGTTTTCGCTTGTATATGCAACGGCTTCCTCAACAACTTTCCGCGCATATGGCTCACGTTCTGGGCGGACGACGCTGCCCGGCCACAACGAGGCTTGGCGCAAATGCACTCTCAGGCATACTACATCGGCATTTATGGAATGCTCCAAGCGCTGGCTTTGATATCCTTCATGGCTGCTGTCGTGCTGGTTCTCGGCCCCTTCATTCGTCTGAGCGGCTCGGTACTGCACCAGAGATTGTTGGAAACCGTCATCAACGCACCGCTGGAACTATTGACAACATCTGACACTGGTACTATCACCAATTACTTTTCTCAGGATATCACTATCATCGATAATGAGCTCCCTATGGCTGTGGCCAACGTGGTACTGGATATCTTTGGTGTTATTGGAATGGTGATCGTTATTGCATCTTCATCACCATGGCTAGGACTTACTTATCCGGTCATGATACTCATCTTGTGGTTGATTCAACGGTTTTACCTCCGAACATCCCGACAGCTTCGACTTTTGGACCTCGAAGCTAAGAGTCCATTATACACTCATTTTCTCGACACGTCGAGAGGCATTGCCACTATCCGCGCTTTTGGGTGGACGGGAGAGAACATCGAGCACAACCACCAGCTTCTGAACCAGTCACAAAGGCCGGCGTATTTGTTATCAATGGTACAGCGCTGGCTGTACCTCACTCTAAACGTAGTTGTTGCTGTTACGGCAACGGCTCTCGTGGGTTTGATAA
This sequence comes from Dryadomyces quercus-mongolicae, assembly GCA_002215975.1. Taxonomy (NCBI): domain Eukaryota; kingdom Fungi; phylum Ascomycota; class Sordariomycetes; order Ophiostomatales; family Ophiostomataceae; genus Dryadomyces; species Dryadomyces quercus-mongolicae. The sequence goes on from NIPS01000043.1 coordinate 2,368,765, forward strand.
CTCAGCTTCGGTCTAGTTCAAGTCTTTCCGGTGCATCACTAGTCACGTTGATCACATTGAGTCAGTCATTAAGTGACATTGTGCGGTTCTATGCTGCGTTGGAGACTTCTATTGGAGCTGTAGCGCGACTCCGGAACTTTACCACCAAGACTGGGACCGAACGGCTTTCACATGATGATGCAAAGCCTGATGAACTGTGGCCATCGAAAGGAGATATTGAGGTTCGGGGAGTTTGGGCGACGTATGAGTAAGTTTCCTACTTATGCAATGTCTATTCAAGTTGAGTTCTCTAATTGGAGATCTGTCTATAGTGGAGCTTCTGAAGAATATGCGCTGCAAGACATTGATGTCTCGATCCGAGAGGGTGAAAGGATAGCCTTATGCGGCCGTACTGGAAGGTTTGTCTCTCAACGCCAGATACATCTCCAAAAGACACTTTAGCTAACTGAAGCGGCATGGCAGCGGAAAGTCTTCTTTTATTCTCCTTCTCCTCGCCCTCCTGCAGCCTGTACAAAAAGATGATGCGCAGTACACATTGTCCATTGACGGTGTCCCTCTCTCATCCATAAGTCCACAGACGCTCCGCGAAAGATTAATAACAGTACCCCAGGATCCGGTATTTTTGCCCATGGGCAGCACATTCATGGAGAATCTAGATCCACTCGGCTTAGCCACGACAGAGCAGTGTCGCCGAGTATTGCAAGCAATGGGCCTCTGGACTATGGTAGAGTCCCGGGGTGGACTTAGCGGTGTTCTATCAGAAGGTTCTCTCAGTCAAGGCCAGAGGCAACTTTTCAACATTGCACGAGCTGTGGTGAAGCGGAAAACGACGGGTAGTTCTGTACTCCTCCTAGATGAGTTCACCAGCTCGGTTGATGCTGAAACCGAGCGGGACATGCTTGCGATGATTGACAGAGAGTTTCCGGGCTGTACCATCATTATGGTAGCTCATCGGTTGCATATTGTATCTGAGTTTTGCGACAGGGTGTTTATTTTAGATCGCGGAAGGATTGTAGAGGCTGGTGATCCTGGGATATTAGCTAGAGATGATGAAACGTGGTTTGCGAGTCTGTTGGCAGCTGTAGGATAGATGGCAGGTATATCTTACGGGATAGGGTATTAAATACATAAATGTTATGAACCGGGTGGTCTCAAGGTGCTTATGCTAGCAGAGAGGTAAAGGCTTAACTGTTACTGTGCAATGCGCTCAGTTCACAAGTTAAGGATGACTATTCAGGTGTGTTTTTCAATATATCTCCCTCTCTCTCTATCTAAAAAGAGCGTATATCTCCTTTTATACAGTTCTGGTCTTCCTTTCCCTAGTGGCAAACGTCTCCTTCTATACGGCCCTGGTTCTCCCTTCCTTACTAGCACATGTCTTGAAGCTACTAGTTCTAAAACTGCAAGGCAGACTGAAGTACAAGCAATGTAATGGCTTGATTCGGGCCGCAATTAAGACAGTAGGGCCGCGATGTGATCGAAATACCAAAACGTGTGTGAACTATTGCTACGGCCCCGTATCACCTCGTCGTATCTCACATTCAGAACCTACTTGAGTCAGTCGAACTTGGATGGTAAAGGCGAGAATTTTAGTGGCCAGCTCCATTGCCGTCTATTCTCTTCAGTTTGGTGCATTATCTTAGTCTGCTTTGCAAAAAGAGCCTACAAGTGGTGAGGCTATTTATAACTCAAAGGTGGTGGGGGTGTGGGGCGGGAGGCGCTAAGCAGGCCATAACAGGAACAGCACAGGAGCAGCACAGGAGCAAACGAAACAGGAAATTTTGAATGACAGGATTCGTCTTTTATATTGTAATGTTTTACTTTTCCAGTTCCCTTTCTGCTTTTGCCGGTCGGAGGTGTCCCATGATGAAAACACTGTCTTGCAATTGATGGAAGCCACTGGCTTTCCTCATGATGCATCTTTGACGGGATAAACAAATATCCCATTCCCGAGCACGCCGTTTTCCTTTTTCCTTTTCCTTTTCCTTTTTTTACTTTCTTTTCTTTTCTTTTCTTTTCTTGTTCTCGTAGACCCCTTCCCCTATTTCTCTCGAGCTTGGCTCGGGTGTCCTATGATGAAAATACTGTCTTGCAGCTGATGGAAGCTATCGGCTTTTCTGATGATGCATCTATGGCAGGGGATGAATAAGTCTCCTATTTCTGAGCACGCTATACATAGCCTTTTCCCTTTTCCTTTTTCCTTTTCTTTCTCTTTTCTTTTCTGTTTCGCTATTAATATAAGTAAGATACGAGAATTTGTTTGCATTTGTATCTACATTGCCTATGATACTTAATTGCTCGACTTGTCTTCGCATTGCTTAGCTGAACAGACATCAATCTGCCGCCTTCTCAAGAACTGCTCACCGAATAGATCAACATTAGATGCAGAGGACAGGATCCTCCCATTAGTCTTCTCCAGATTATTCGCTCCGGCATCGAGTATGGATGCCACAACCCACAATATTACATGGCAGATCCTATTGTGCAGTGCCAGAATCCCGTGCCCGTTGTTCTTCTGCCTCCCAACGCCGGTTGATTTGTTTGTTTTTCCAGTATGCCCATCCCGCTGCCGCCAGCCCCAATGGAGGACACAGCAGCAACAGATGATGCCACCACGGTGGACTGGCCGCCCGTATTCGCTCCATGGCTGCTGTCACCTGTCGCGACAAGTCTTCGCGATCTCCGTCATTCCACAGAGCAATTCCAAGCGCATTTGGTTTTGCTGTCCTCGCTCCGCTCGCAGAGCCAGAACCGCATCTGGCCTCACACCGTCGAGCCTTCTCCCGCACGTCTGTCTGGCTGTGCACGCGATTGGCTGCGTCCTCCTCTGTCAAGTGTGGATCGCGCGCCCGCAACCGCGCCATCTGCACGGCTGGATCGTGAACAGCCACTACCAGTACCGTCCCACACAGCACGTCCAATCGGCTCTCAAACAGCAGCGGCACGTCCAGAACGACCGCCCAATGGCCCGTCAAGTAGCAGCGCACGAGCATGCGATACATGGCAGCGCGCACGGCCGGATGAACAATGCTGTTGAGCACAGCGCGGTCGCGACGCCGTTCTGGATCATCGCCAAAGACGCAGCGGCCCAGCACGGCGCGGTTCAGCGGTCGACGACCATCGCCCCCTTCGGCGGCCTCGAGCAGCAGGTCCGGCGTAGTCGGGCCAAAGTGTGCAACAATCTTGCGGTATGCCGGAGTGCCCGGTTCGACAACTTCACGGGCCAGCCGGTCGGCATCGATGACGGGCAGGTTGTATGGGGGGGCCGCCAGCAGTCCCGAGACAGTCGACTTCCCCGTGGCGATGGATCCGGTGAGTCCAATGAGAAGCATGGCGCTTGATTACCAAAGAACGAAAGAGATGAAGAGAGAAGAGGAAAAAGGCCCGTGTGGAGACGGCGCAGGCCAAACTCCCGGGAATATCTCTGCGACCGCGGGCATATAAGAGCACGCAGGTGAATGGCGCGATGCAATCCTAAAAAAGACGGAAAACAGGCACTGGGCGCAAACAGTGGGCTGCCCTGTTTATGAGTATTTGGCGCAGAGGGGTCCTTTCTGGCCAATGAGAGACTAAGAGTTGTGGTGATCACGTGGTATACAGCGGTCGTTTAGGGGTCTCGCGTGGAGTATCAGCGCAGCTTGCATGCGTGCCATTTGAGTGAGGATCTTCCATTTGCAACCAATCACAAGGCAGATAGAAAAGGAGCACAGTGTCTGCCATTCGCGAGGAACCACCTGATGACGTGTACGAAATAGCGCCATTGTGAAATTATCATAGTTCTGGCCGAGACAAAGTAAGGAGTAAGGAGTATGAGTACAAGTACGAGTATTCATATGAAATGAACATTCCGTATGAAGTGCATTCAAATGAAAATATTCAAATAGTATGCTGTTGGAATAGTAAAGATATTTACGGTGTGTTGTTATATTAAGAAGATTTCACATTTAGTTGTGAACATTAAAGTCTTTCTGAGTTTACTCCAAGAGCACTTTTAATTCACATGTGAGACAAAACATCCAGTAAATGAAGATCAACGAAATAGACATGCCATGGTGGTCTATTGACTAGCATTCAAAACACTTCATGGACCACATTTCAGCTTGTTCAGGTGGATCTCGCATTGGACATCCACAAGAGGAAGGTTAATTGATGGCGTCTTCTTAGTAAGGGCACCGGCCCGTTTTACTCGTATCTTTCCCCATAACAGGAAGGTGATCCACTGCCAGCCGTCCGGTGGCAAATATGCTTAACTACTTGGACGTCCAAGTCAGCTGCAGAGACACGTCCTCCACCGTAGTGTACACCGTCTTCTGGACCGAGCCAGTCGGCACAGCATCCGCATAGAACGTCGTCTGATTGTTGTAGGTCAGGTACGTGCCGTCGTAGCCGAAGCTGCTGGCCGTCGAGACGGTCGACGAGCAGGAGAGCGACGAGTCGCTCAGGACGGCACAGTTGCCCTTACTCGAGGTCAGCGTGAACGTGGTGTTGTCCGCGTTCGCCACAGCCGTGAAGGTGGCCGGAGTGCCGCTGTTGCTGTACCAGGTGCCACCAGAGATGATGAAGCCGCCGTTCGTGGTGCTCGGCGTCGTCACGTAAATGTAGCCCTTGCCAGACAGAGCACCGGCGACGCCAGACGTGCCACTGGGCGGGGCCGTGGCCGTGGCCGTGGCCGTCGTCGTCGTCGTCGTGGCGTTGGAGTACTTGGGGAGGTACTTGATGCCGGTCGACGGGCAGGTCGAGCCGGAGCCCACGGGCTCCACAGGGACGAACTCGCCCGACTGGACGTTGCCGCGGACATGGTAGTGGTACCACAGCTCGTTCAGCGTGCTGCCGTCGCAGTTGATGATGACGCTGTGACCAAACTGGGCAGTGAGGGCACTCTGGATCTGGGCCAGCGTGTACGTGGTCGTGGTGGACGGGACAATACCGGCAGCAAAGAGCCATTCGTACGACGGCAGCGACCGGAAGAGCTGCACGGTACGGGTGAAGTAGTCGGTGACCTCATCGTGGGCCGCATAGTCGACATAGCACGTGGGCTCCAGAGAGCTGATGCATGTGCCATGCTTATTGAACTCGTGCTCCCAGAAGGTCTCGTCGTCGCCCTCGTAATCCTTCCAGTACTTGTTCATGTACTGCAGAATGCAGGGGGCAGACTCTGCGAGGATGTCTGTGACATTTGTCACCTCCCGCGACTCGTCGCAGTACTCTTCGTAGGTGCCATCGCAGTTGTCAGGCCTGTGTGTGCTTGTGTTAGCACATCCAAACGACAGCCCACGATGAGCATGGGTCCCTCCTCACCAGAGTCCATGGACCGTCCACGAATCAGCGGGACCCGTGGACGGGTCTGTGTCCCAGAACTGTGTCTGCAAGAGATCACCGCCCGGGTAGTTGACACAGCAAGTGTCGACGGTGGTGGTGTTCTCACAGCTGAGGGGAAGGCTGCTCACGGCGCAGGTGACGGGCGTGCCGGCAAGAGCCGGACCGGCGACCAGGGCAACCTCGAGAAGCAGATATTTCGACAGCATTTTGACTTGATTTCTGGGTGTAGACTGGAAGAGACCTCATGTTGTATGGGACGGCAACCCCTCGTTATATATCTGGAGATGAGGTTTCTATGCATCGCGCACGTGGGGAAAAGTGGTTAGACCTGGGAGTAGCCGAGTACTCACTATCGAATGCCAAGAGGAAGCTATCATGGAACCCTGACCGAAAGTACCTGTAGAATGTGAGAATCAGCCTGTACTTCGTATGGAGGGGGTTATCTGGCGGGTTGGCAGAGGACATCCTGGTCAGCTTTTTCGTATCTTACCTTCCCTTTTAGCTAACCAGCGCCGAAGGAATACTACGGATACAGGGGCCCATAGCGCTCTCCGCCCGGAATGTCACTCCGCCCACCTTTTCAGACGCTTTCCAGCGGCATCCGGGAATTTCTACTTGCTCGACATCCCAACTTTGTGTGCTTCTTATTGTCTCTGGTTGAGAAGGGTCCAGATCCACGGAGAGGCCGGTTGAACCTGCATGTTTAGCTTCTGTTGCAAATAGTTCCTGGCCGGCTTCTCTGCCTGCAGAAGACATTGTTGGTGTTGGAAGAAGCCGTCCACATGTGTAGAGCTAATTACGCCATGGGTGGACGCTCCCGATCTTGGCAGCTGTCTGGCGGCACACACGTGTTATCACTTTCCCCTGCAAATGGCTTCTATCCAACTAAAATGGTTCTAAATATTTAGGAGATTTAGTTGCTGCTTCCTGCAGGTCTAGCAAGTTTGAACGACGACCGTAGGAATAATAGTTCTGGAAGATGCTTCTCTAGACTCAGCTATGGGGATTTGCGGTTTCGGGGCTGAATGGACGCGCACGAGCAAGATACGAGTACGGAGTAGTTTGAACGATCGTTTGCTCAACCATTGCTGTTCACCGAAGTGCGGTATTTGCACTACCTACTTATTCCAGTAACATGGTGATAGTCACGTGATTTTTGTCCAACGGAACTCCTGCGGGCCGAATATTAGTCATCACTTGAAACGCCGAAAACCTTGCGATGCTCTGCCCACGACAGACGATGCCAACTATCAATTGGCACAATCGCCATTGACACGGGGCGCAATTCCTCTTGTTTTCCCTTTTCCGTCACTGTCTGTTGCACGAAATGGCGCCTCTTCAACTTCGCTTGCGCCCATCGTGGACACCGCTCTGTCGCCAGATGCGGCTGCTCCCCAGAAATCGCCTGCCACAGCGAAGAGTCGCCTCGACAACGCCACCAGCCACCGCCGCTTCTGCCACCCCACCTGCTGCCCCGCTGTCTGCATCGACTCCTGGAACCCATGGCCTGGCCGGCTCGCAGCCCGTCTCGCGCGTACGCACCGTTCTTCTGGTCACCTCCGTCGGCCTGACACTGTTTGCTGGCTATCTCTATGCTACAGACACGCGGGCTGGTGTCCATCGTTGGCTGGTCCCGCGCATGATACGCGTGCTGTACCCTGACGCTGAAGATGCACACCACATTGGCACGCAGGCCCTGAAGCTTCTCTACAAGCTGGGCCTGAACCCGCGCGACCGTACCGACCGCGACGATCCTGCCTCTTCTCCCAATGGCGTCCTGTTGGCCACGACTGTGTTCTCTTCCCCTCCCTCGTCTACTGGCATGTCCCTCACGAACCCCATCGGCATCTCGGCCGGCCTCGACAAGAACGCCGACATCCCAGATGCTCTCTTTGCACTGGGTGCTGCCGTCGTCGAGGTAGGTGGCTGCACGCCGCGACCGCAGGAAGGCAACCCGCGGCCGCGTGCGTTCCGCGTGCCGGCGCTCGAGGGCCTCGTCAATCGCTACGGACTGAACTCCATCGGTGCCGACGCCTTGGCCTCTCGGCTGCGGGCACGTGTACGTGCCTTCTGCCGCGACCACCGAGTTGACGAGGCCGACGTGCTCGCAGGCACCGCGGGCGTCCCCCCCGGGAGTCTGGCGCCTGGCCGTATGCTGCTGGTGCAGGTGGCCAAGAACAAGGAAACGGACGAGCACAACGTGGCTGCAGTGACCGATGATTATACGTACTGTGTGCGCCGACTGGCGCCGTACGCAGATGTGCTCGTGGTCAACGTCAGCAGCCCCAACACGCCCGGTCTGCGTGACCTGCAGGCGGTCGAGCCGCTGACACAGATCCTCAGTGCCGTTGTGCAAGAAGCACGGCGCACGACGAGCAGTGCCGCTGTCGGCCGCGCTGTGCCTCCTCGCGTCCTCGTCAAGGTTTCACCAGACGAGGACGAGGAGAGTCAGGTGGAGGGTATCTGTGAAGCCATCTGGGCAAGCGGTGTCGATGGTGTGATTGTGGGTAACACGACGAAGCGGCGTACGGGACTGGTTCCGGGACAACTGCGGCTTCCATCGGATCAGCAGCGTGCTCTAAACGAGACGGGTGGCTACTCCGGTCCCGCCATGTTTGGACGCACATTGTCTCTGGTCTCGCGGTACCGCAAGCGGCTCGACCAACAGGCATTGCAGCTCAGCAAAAATAGCGACACAGACACGGATGCAAACAGCAATATATCTGCAGTGGCCCGTAAAACAATATTCGCCTCCGGAGGAGTCACAACAGGACAGGACGCACAGAAACTGCTCAACGCCGGAGCTGATGTGACAATGGTTTATACGCAACTGGTCTACGGCGGTTCTGGAACAGTGACTCGGATCAAGCAGGAACTGTGCGAAGAGATGAAAGCCTGATGTGGTGGAGAGTGAAGGTTGTCTTATGAGGCTCTAATATGCACATTTGAGCGGTGTGGTGTGCAGACCACATTCATTACTGATCGTATATAAAAGCCTGCCTTCTATAACAAGGGCATTTTATATGGAGTACTGCTACGTGCATTTAATGGATTTTTTTTTCTGCAACGGGCGTTACAAGTAGAAAGATGTTGGTTGGTGTTACCGTGTGCGTCCTAGGTCACTCACAAACAACACCCGTAAGCTGGCCTAGCTCAAGGTCTTATGTGCATCACGACGTGAGGTTACTCCACATAAGTGTAACTTCTGAAGTTGAAATAAATAGTTGATTAATTGATCCCCTCCCGTGTACGTAAGGGAGTTCACGAGGTAAATAAATAGGCAAAGGGTAGGCTGCACCGTCACAGTTGCAGCCACACCTGGATCCTGATCCACAAAAGGTAGGATTACTAAGAATATCACCTAAAAGGTTGTTAGAAGGGTTAGGAAGGTTGTCTGCCATAGTTAACTATCTAAATCACAAGTAAAAAGCAATAGGATAGCTGTAGAAAAGCTAGCAATATGTATAGTGACTCGGTGCAGCCCCCGTCAAATTTTTGTGACTTTTCTTGCTTCCTTTCCGGATATCGTTTCCCCGCCCCCTTTATAGTGAGTTTGTCGACTTCTGATCAGACCTCACTGTACGCAGTGAGGCTCCATTCACGATCGGAGCTCACCAAAACCTGCACTACGCACGTGCCCCTCTACTGCTGACTAATATATACTCCAGGTAAAATAACGTATAACCCATGCGAGCGGGCCACCCAAGCGAGTGGGCCACCCAACCCCCTTCACACAACTTCTTTCTTAAACAACAACACCATAACACTGTCAATCAATTCAAATCACTCAGAACTATATACATCCGACATTTCTCTATCTTCCTGACATGTCCGCGTATTATGTCCCGACTTGCCACACGCGCTACAGTGCCGTACGGTCGCCGCCCTCGTCCTTCTTCCACCACGACTTGCTTGCATTTCTGCCGTTAACTGTGCTTCTATGTCCTTGTTGTCTAGTAAACTTGTTGCGGTTTGTAGACTAAGTGATCCTCCTTCTTGTAGACGGCTTTTTTT
>NIPS01000043.1:2378558-2492784 GCA_002215975.1 Dryadomyces quercus-mongolicae
ACCTCTCGTACGACAACCTCTTCTTCTAACAGAGTCAGATTTGAAGAATTAGGTATGCTATCAATGCGAGCAGTCTTGCCATAACGTCGTTGGGTCAGGGTTGTACGAGGAACTGAGAAAATTTTGGAAGCTGCACGAATGCTGAGTTTTTGGTTATTCTGAAGAGCTTGGAGGGCAAGCTGTATCTGCGCTTCCTTTTGTTGCGCGGTCATGATTGTTCGTTGAGGAATTGATGTTTGAAGGTGGAAAGTTGTGTGAAGGGGGTTGGGTGGCCCACTCGCTTGGGTGGCCCGCTCGCATGGGTTATACGTTAAATAAAACAATGAGGTTCGTTAAAACACGATGCTTTGTAATCTATGATAACCAATCACAAGACAGTAAGTGGTCCCATTTATTCCGGGACATGTGCAAGCTAGGGAGATATCTTATATCACGAAAATGTTCTTTGCTCTTTCTTCGGCGTATCTTACAACCAACGGCAACATATCTTAACAAGCAATTAGAATGCAATATTTCTTCTGCCTTTATCTGAAACGGTAAGCAAATCAGAAAAGAGAACAGATAAGACCATAGGACAGCTACAAAGTCCGGTACTCCCATGCAAGGAAATATGTCGTGACGTGTTGTGCATGCTTGGCCGCGACAAGGTAATCAAAATTATTTCTAGGAAAATGCTGCTGTTGAAAATAGATAAAGGCGATGCCTATTCCTCTCTCGTCGCCGTTTGGAAGAGCCCTGGGGGGGGTGGTCCACGCACATTAGTAACCTGTCAAGGCTGAGCGGCCCGCGCTTTTTTTCATTCTCACCGTATTTATGAATGTGCACAACCCGACCATTTTACTTCTCAAGCCACCCCCACGTCACTCTACGCTTTGTGCAAAACGGGTCGTAGGCAAAGTGTCAAGAAATAATGGTGGGTACTTTTTTCTGCGGCTCTCAAAGGACCGCCAAGCCTCCATGGCTTGCCCGAGACTAAACAAGACCTTTCTAGGCGCCTCGGAAACAGTATTCGTTCCTTTGGACATGTGTAAGTTACCAGGCGGTATAAGAGGCATTCAGATGGTTTTGCGAACCGCAGTATGCAGTTTTTAAGCCAGACTAACATATAGACCAATTTTGAAACAGTGCGACTGTGGGCAAGCCTCCATCAATGTCTCGAATGAACACTGCCCTAATTGTGGCTTGGAACGATGCGCATACTGTCCTATTGAGAAGATACGGATCCGATGACGATAATATTGTGGTCTTTTTTGTCATACTCTACCCTGCAATGCAGGGTAATGACGTTATATACGGGATATTCCGTACGAGTAGGAATAGACGGAAGTTCAAGGTGACACACGACAGGTGGGGAGACAGGGGTGCCATGTGTTATAGGAGGCTGAAGGATGAGGAGTATTACTCACATAATTCTAATAAGGTTTCTATGCTCACCCCATGTGGGTGGTCTAGGCAACAGTTTTAACATATGATTTGTCCTAACCAAATCCTGCAGCCTTGTAACATCCGATCTATTCTATTTCATATACCTCTCTTGATCAAGAGAGCTCTATCTTGCTTTACCCCGTATAATTACAGTTGTCCGAGACGAGAATTTCCCTCCCCGACAGCCCATGTTTTTGTGTTCACCCGTACTTGTCTGTTAATTATGCTGTTGCTTCTGACGATACCGACGACACTGACAACACTGACGATACTTCCGATGCTGTGGTTGCTGCGGCTTCCCCTGTTTCCGCTGTTACCAGCGCTCGTAACCTCTTCTGTTCCTGTAGCTCGGCCTGCCGGTTGAGGTATACCAGGTATGTCTGCCAGCCAACAGCGATGACGCCCGAGAAGACGCTGCGGTATTCCATGGGCACAAACGTGAAGCTAAAGGCCGTCACAGCCGGCCACAGCTTGACCGAGTTGACAAAGCTGATGGGCACGGTGCGACACACGCGGTTGAAGGCCTCGCGCGGCGTCTCGCCGGCCAGCAAGGCCTGCATGCTGAAGAAGTAGCTGTTGAAGACGGGCGTGAAGCACAGCTGGTTGACAACAACCTTGATGGCGAGCGAGAGTATGTGCGAACTGTAGTTGAAGCTATGGGAGAGGAACATGAACCAGCGGTAGGTCGGGATCGACGAGATGGCGCCAATGGTCATGGACCGGAGGGTACGCATGGGGTCGTAGCTGTAGCTGACGGGGGGATCAGGAGAACCGGAGGTGCTGGACAGCCCGGAAGGAGAGACAGGAACAGACTCTGCCTCCGTCTCTGCCGGATCTCCCTTGGCCATCATCCGCTGCACGGACAAGTCGGCGCACAGAGCAATCACGAGGGAGCTGCAGAGCTGCGTCGCATAAGGCCGGCGGCGCTGGGCACGCGCATAACCATCCGCAGCACGGGTCAGCGGGCCCAGACGCTGCCACAGCGGCAACGTAGACACGTTGTTGGCGATCGGGATGGGGTCATCTTTGGGGGGACCGGGGGCAGGCAGAGATTTTGGTTGCGGCGGTTTCGAGGGAGCGGCGATCGGTTTCGACACGGACGTCACTGTGAGTTTCTGAGCACCAGTAGGAGGGTTCGTGGACGCATATCGGCGCTGTCCGGCGTGTCTATCGTGTCGCGTGCCACGTAGAGGCGGTTGCGGCGGCCAAGGCTGTTGTCGAGGCTGTCGAGGCTGAGTGTGGCTGTGGACGCGGCGATTCAGCGCGCGAGAAAATTGCCCCGCTAATACAGTCATGCTGGGCAGACGACATAAGAGAGGGAAAGACCGCTTAAATGTACCCGGGCAAATATATGCAGAAAAGAAGAAGAGAGAGCAAGAGAAGATGCGTTCCCTTCTACCCGGGCACTCCGGCAGGTCTGCGAGCCAGCACGCGCTCAATAATGGAGAGCTCGGGTTTGCGGTTCCTTGTTATTACGGGGTACGGCAAACGGGGAAAACTACCGCTGCTCGCAGTGGAATCCCAGACACGGATTGCGCCTTCGGCTGTAAGAGAAGGAGATACGATTGTTTATTTATCTATCCGATCCATGTCGGACTTGTATGTGGGTCACTGTATGAAATTCATTTAAAAGGACTTTTAGATTGGTAATTTATTTGTCGGCATGAACATATTACCAAGGTTTCTTCATTCTGCACCAGGCAGTCAGAGGTTAGTTACTTACTCTTTCCTCCATTTTTCTTCTTCTCCTGTTTCTCTTCGAAGTCAACCAGTAACTTCTCCGCGGGACTCCCCTTGAAGTTGACCGACACATTCTGTGTGTCACTCCGGCGAATGTACGTCGGGTTCAACCACACACGCCTCCCATTAGAACCTCCCCACATCGAGCAGCCGCCACAGTTCATGCAGAAGAACAATTCTTCGGTGTCGTCCTCAAATTTGAAAGAAGAGCTCACCGGAATGAATTGCCGGCAGTCAGGCCATCCGCAGCGCAGGTTCATGTACATGGGGTGGGCTCGTTCCAATTCGTCGACCAGCCAGAGCGACTCCGCAAGTGTTGGCGGCAAACATTCGGCGACACTCCACAGGTTCATAGCCTTGCCGCAACAAATATTGCCCATCAGTTCCCGTACCACAGTAACCGCTCTGTTATGGGAATTTTTCATGTCTTGTCTTCTCTTGCGGTACATTTTCTTCTCTTTCTCGCCCATCTTTTTTTCGTCTTCCTTGTAATAGTTCAAGTCCATTCTGGTATCGTGGCAGACAGTCTTGAACGTCATGAGCTCCTCGAAGCATTCCATGTCGCACAGCTGGTCCACCATGTTTTGTACAGCCCAGCAGAGGCAGTCGTGGCAGAGCATGTGCTTGCAAGGCAGCATGTGGACGTCATGGATGGCGTGTAGAGTGTGGCAGTCCTGACAGCAGACCTTGATGACCCCATCTTCCACGATATGTTTGTCTGGGTCCACATTCCATTCATGGTGACCGCAGTTTTTCGGCCCCATTTCGTTAAACTTCGGGATCTCCCTAAACTCTTTCGGCGGGACCAAGCACACACGTTTTTGGGTACGAGCATCATTCTTGGTGTAGAAGATTGTGGCTTCTTCGGCAGTATCCTTGACGTCAGAAAACTTGTCAAATCGCGGAGAATTGGGTTTGGAATGCAGACCATCGCTCGTCTTGTTAGATTTTGTCGGTATAGTCGGGGTTGCCGGGGTCGCCGGGACCGCCTGGGCCGCCTGGGCCTCCATGGTGGACTTTCCGGTCAACTTCAATGCTCTTGATGCCGCACGCCTCTCCCGGATCGTCGTTTCCATCTTCTTTTGGAAAGGCAGGACCATGGGCTTGGCGGGATGCGGACACTGGGACGCCATTTTTGCAAATTGGGGGTGTTGAGATTGTTTGTCGAGGTAAGTGTTCTATGTGTGAGATATCTTATTCAGGAGAGCTTAAGATTTTAGTATACAGCCAGAAGCTTCTTTCTTTAAATTGAATGGGAAGTCAGGGCCACGTATATACACACGGATGTGCAAGGGTTGGCCAGGAGCTGGGTTCATCCTGCTTGTTCAGTCTTGTTCATTGAAAAATACTTTGTTCATCTTCTTTGAACGAGTCTATTGTTTAGGGGGCATTGTCTATTGTTTGTGTGAGAAAGGATAAAGAGAGGAGACAAAGATAAATTAGTAGGCGATTGTTCACAATAAATTCAAAGTATGAGAAATAACAATGCCAATTGGATGTTAATTCACAAATGTTCACAGGATCCTGGGGGTGGCCAAGTTAATGACGATATCAAATGAGATGCTTTTGTCTATAGAACAGCAGATGACATCTCAGGCCATCTAACAGTAGCCATTATCACGAAAAGCAGTTAGTGAACCTCGCTCAACACATCAGACAAATTTACATAAAAACTACCGGTATTTAACAGGTTAAATGACAGGTTTTACAATATATGGGGTCAAAACTTTGTTGAGCTTGAAATTCTGTCTCATTCATCTCAGGTGTATTTAATATTTCAAGACTAATTTCAGGGACATTCAAAAGATATGAATGTTTCTTTTATCCGAGAACAGAGATTTCAGTCAAAGACAAAATACACATAAATCAATACCACGAAAACAGAAACCAAGAAAAGCAAAAACATGTCCTTTCAAAAATGTCCACCGAATGTCCATCCAACTCAAAGGGTTTGCTCTCGTGTACCAAATGGTGACACCTGCCGCACACCGTACCGTGGCCCACAACCAAACTCCCCATCTACCATCTCTACATCTGCTTTGTACGACGGCTCAATTGGTGAAGAATCCGCCGTAGAAGCATCATCCACGATTGCTTCAATGTCCATAATCATGCGCGCCAACGCTGTATCAAAATCCACCCAGTCTTCCGGCTCTTCGCGACCAACAAATGCAAACGAGTTGTTAGGGTTCTTATGGCATGGGCACTGACAAGCCACGTAGTAACAGCGGGGGCATCCCACGAATTGGCATGAGGTGGCGATGCCAACATCTTCCATGTAGGACGGCATGACCGGTGCTGGTAGTGCTAGAGGCACCGGGAGCATGGGTCGAGGGCGGTGGCACAATGCCTCTAGCGGAGGAGCCAGCGCCTTTGGAGAGAATAGCGAGTCCTCTTTGTCTTGAGTAGATTTGGTAGGATCAGGAGCACTGCCACTGATGGTTGGCGGTGTCGGAGGGAAAAGGGAGTCAGAGGAAGCAAGAGGAGTTATCTCAGGTGAGCTTGAATCAGGAGCCGGAGACTTATCATCGGGCAAGCCCGGCGTCGGAAGATGGCGTAGGAATGCAGATGGCCGGCCAGGAGACTGGCGGATGATGGGTGTTGCCGACTGCACAGCGGGAGCGTCTGCAAATTTGGCTGCCATTGCGGGAAAGGGCGCCTCTGACAGCTCGACAGCTGAGCGCCGTCGCAATGTCAGCGGGAATGCGAACCTCTTTGGTGACTGTCCAGACAGTGGCAGCGATGGAGACGCATATGCAGATTGTGGTCTTGGAAGTGCTGCAGAAGATCTGTGTGGAAAGAATGTCAGAATGGGATTCTGGATGAAGTTTGATAAAAAAAAGAAAGAGCAAATAGACTTACAGGTTGTTTCTCCTTTGCCGAAGAGAGTCGCCGAGTTCTTGAGATTGTGGCCGTACCAGCGGCTCTGATAGCAGCGTCAGACGAGAACGCCACTGAGAATATGCATGCAAGCTGTCGGCATCCATTGGTTGATCGCTCTGCGGAAAGTGTCGCGTAATGTCCCGCAGGTGCCGCCTCCACCAGAGAATACCCGAGGCAGAAGTTGGTGAGGTTTGCGGTTGTTGTGGCAATGGTAATGTTTCTTTTATAAATAGAGGCTGCTTTACTGAGACGCTTGTGGGCGCAACAGCAGCAGAAGTGTTTGTAGAAATGATTTGGTGAACTTCATCGTCTTCGGCACCCCCTGTGCCCTCCACATCGCCCTCGCCAAAGGCCTTGATGGGACTCACAACGACCGGATCCAAATCCATGGGAGTATCAAATTGATGTTCATGGGATGGCAGTTTCGTTTCATTCCGACCAAGAATGGCCGACTCCTTGGCCTGCTGCATCTGCGGCTCCTCATACGGACCGCAGGAAATATCCGGCCCACTCTGAAGAGCGTCTAAGAGCGGGCTGTATGACGCATTCTGTCTGGTTAGTCCTTGTTGTAAGGCATGCCATGGTGGTGTGGACGGCTTCGGGGTAGATTGGACTGACCATTTGGCTGGCGGCGGCTGGTCCGGTTCATACGACTCTTCCGATTCTTCTGCAGAAGCGGACGCCTCCGATTCCGTGTGGACTGAATACACAGGGGACTCCAGCTCCGACAGCTCATCGATGGGTGACTTGGGAGGAGTAGTCGGAGGTGCAGGCATCAGAATGGGTGAGCGGGAAGTCGACGCCGAGGATGGCAGTGGAATAGGGTTCTTGGATGCCACAATGGATCTCTTGATCGCCCTTCCTTCCAGAGGAGGCTTGTAGACTTGAACGTCCTTTACCATTGATTCAGGGGTTTCAGCCCGGGAAGGTTGAGCAGGAGTCTTGGTCTTCTTGATCTTCTTGGTCTTCTTGGCTGTCTTTGTCGTCTTAGTCTTCTTTGCCGGCTTCGCAACCTTTGCCTTTGCCGTCTTCGTCTTCACCGGTAGTGTAGATGTAGCCGTCCGAGGTTCGTGCACAGCCTTAACCTTCTGAGTTGCACGAGCCGCACGTTCTTCTGCCATTTGTTCTCGACTCATTCTTTTGTCCTCCTTCCATCTCTCCTCGGCGGCCTTGTTCGCAGCCGCCTCGAGAGCCAGGGCACTCGGCTTGCGGATGCGTTTGGGCCGGTCCGAGACGAGGGAGGAGGGCGCAGCTCTTTTTTTGATAGCCATAGTAATGATGAATGATGAAAAGTTATGTGAAAAGTAAGGAAATTATTTGATGGTAAAACGAAGAAAACGATAATTTTAGAGATGAAGAGATGAAAAAATGAAAAAAACGAAACGAAGAGGACATGGGAAGGAAATATCAACTAAATAATTGAAATGCCTGGCAAGAAGAGACACGAAAATGTGTTTTTCGGAATTAGACATGGAAAAGATGGTGTATTGCTGCATTCACACATTTGGAAATTCTTTGTTTGCATCAAGGGATATTGTTTTCTATTTTTAATACTATTGGCAACCTTCCGTCCAACCTTTCTATTTCCGTCCAGATACGTTTCTAGAGAGTCCTGTGACCGTCAAGTGACTTACTTTGTTCAAAGAAAAGAAATCAAGTTGAGAACCGAAAGCAAAAAAGGGGGAGAAAAGGAAAGGAGACGAGAAAAAGGCAAAGAAACGGCAACATTACCGAAAAGAGTACTCTGCCTTTCAAGTGGCCCAACTGTACGACAATTCCTCCGCGGCCAGGGCCTGGATCTCCAAGCGGATGGCTGCGTCCTTCATTGTGAGGCACATCCACCACATGACCTTGATCAACTGCAGCAGCAGCGCCTCTGCCATGTACGGTCCGATTGCCTGCCACGAGAGGATGGCGGCACCGATAGCGAGGATGGTACGGAAGGGGATGCAGGCCACAAGCGCATGCGGAATACCGCACAGACCCGTCCAGAGCGAGCAAACGAGCCCTGCCCAGAAACTCATGGGGCCCACTGACAGACGCAGCGGGACGACAAAGGCCAGCACAAAGGGCAGGACAGCCGTGACCACAAGCAGCTGGAAGCCATAATCGGCTATGGCGCGCCAGCTTCCGGCACCGGGTAGGATGCAGCACACGAACAGGCCGACGATAAGCATGCGAAGGAAGTGGTGTCTGTGCTCGAGGATGAGAATGCGGGTCTCCTCGAGGTCGGAGTGGTCAGTATTGGGACAGAGCGGTGGGGGGAAAGAGATGGGTGCTGGCCTGTAGCAGTTGCCAAACCTCTGGCAGAAGCGTGCATAGCGGAGGATCCAGTATCTGATGCAGTTCCAGAGCAGGGGCTGGAACCAGAGGTAGACGATGGCGGCGAGGACAAAGGGCACGGCATAGTGGCCGTGGGGGTAGGGAGGAGTGGAGGCAGTGACGATGTTGGAGGGGGGGCTATGATAAATGTTTTGTGCATTGTCCCATGAGTTTTTAGGGACGGTGTACTTCCATCCAGAGTCCTGTGAACGAGGACGAGGAGGAACATCGTAGCGTGGGTGGAAGGATCCGGGATATCTGTCCTGGAAATTGCTCATCTTGAGTTTCAAACGGGTGCGGATCTATTGTAGTTTGTGGTGTTGCAAGTTTGATCGAGCATATGGCTGCCTTGCAACTGAAGCCGCTGTCTCTTATACCTGGACAATTGCATTGTTCGCAACCAATGACTACTTCTTTGAGGCTGGTTGGACAATAGTTGATTGTTCATTTTGACAATGAGACTGACAAAGAAACAATGGAAGAGAAAAGAGAAAGAGAAGAAAGAGAAGGAAAAAAAGAAAAAAAGAAAGAAAAAAAAGAAGAAAAAAAGAAGAAGAGAAGAAACAGATGTTGGCTGTGTTGATTGACACAGGACGGACCAATGCCGGAAGGCTACCCTTCCTCCCCGGCTCCACCCCTGTACTGGCCCAGGGTGTCGTTGCTGCTACCCATTGAGAATCTGCTCGACTGGTACGAAATACGATACGGACGAGTCTTACGACGCACAAACACTGATTATACGGGTCTGACGTGCTGTCTCGGCGATAGACTGTAACAGAAAAGATCAGCTTGTTTCGGCCCATGGATGCTACACTACTGTCGGCTGCCCCCATGAAGGAACGATCTCTTACTTGTACGGAGCACCCTGTATGCATGGGGGTTTCCAATTCTCATATTTGTTTTCCTGCACTCTAAAGTCCTCTTCCTCCGGCCCTTCTCTACCCCGACTGCCTTCTTCTCGCCCTCCTCACCGGTCAACCAGTTGTCCCGACCGGACAGACCCGCTTGTCAGACCCCTGTTTGTTCTTCTAGGCCCGCCTTCCTGGAGGCGATGGAATAGTCTGCTCGTTCTCCACCACACACACACGAAGAATTCGCTTCTACGTCTCATCCGGGTAAGCCCAACTTGGCGTCTCGCATTCGCCTTTTTTTCTTCTTCCCTTTCTAAACCCTATCCGCGACCGTCCGTGAGCGGGATCCGTGCTCCGTGCTCGCCTATGCTAATCCTAGACCTCGGATTGGTCTTGGGATCCTCCGCGTCCACCCAGATCTGGCGGCGTCCATGCTTCTTCGGGTCTGGGTGGCCATGTTAGTTCGAACGGCTCGTGTCTGTGTAATGCTAACACACTGTCCGGAATGTCCACTTTTTCCCCTTCCCTCTCGGCAGGCTCCTCCACAAAGGGAAGATACGTCGTACTCGTAGGATGCAGTACGAGAACGTTGAAATCCCTTCTCCACCCCGTCTTCCCCCACGACTCCAGACAGTCTATCCGAGAGGTACAGCAAGTTCCCTTTCAGCATGCATTCGTAACTGTTGTCCTGCCGCTCTTTTGGCCTGTCTTCCAGACCGTTGGGGCCGTGCGCACGGCTTTTTGCCTTGCCTCTTCACTTTTGCCCCTCGTAAATATCGTATTCTTCCTTTCCTCTCTTGTCCTTTCTCTATCCATCCTCTCCCGTCTTGTCTCTCCTCCTCCTCCTCCTCCACCTCCTCCTCCCTCCCCCCTCACCATGGTGCTATCCGCCCTCAGCCTGGCCGGCCTCGCTGCCGCCGCCGCCCTCCTCGTCTACATCATCTCTGCCGTGCGTACTGCTGCTCGCTTGAGTGCCTTCCCTGGCCCCCGCCTCGCCTCCTTCTCGTATCTGTGGATGATCCGCAACGCCATCAGTGGACGCATGGGCCAGATCTACTACCGCGAAGCCACCCTGCGCTACGGCGACGTCGTCCGTGTCGGCCCCCATGAACTCATCACGAGCGACCCCGATCTCGTGCGTCGTCTGTCGGCCACCCGCTCCTCTGCCTGCCAGTACCACCGCTCGTCTTGGTACGCCCTCAACCGCCTCGACCCCTACGAGGACAGCATGTTTAGCCTGCGTGACGACGTCGCCCACGACGGTCTCAAGGCCCGCACCGCCACTGCCTATGCCGGCCGCGAGAACCCGGCCCTCGAGCCCGAGGTCGACACTGTTCTGCGCGAGTTCGTGGCTGTCTTGCGGGCCACAGCGCGCCGGCAGGCACCCTATCAGAAAGACGGCCCCCGGCCCAAAGACTACGTCCCCGTCGGCCCTGGCTTCGGCACGCCCGGCTCGCCTACCGGCCCCACGACTGTGCGTGCTCCTGCTGCCGATCTGGCCGTCTTGGCCCAGTACTTCACGCTCGACTCCATCACGCGCGTCGCCTTTGGCAGCGCCTTTGGCTTCCTCTCGCGCCAGGAAGACGTCCACGCCTACCTGAAGTCCATCCGCGAGATGGCCGCCACTGTCATCGTCTGTGCCGAGGTGCCTTACCTGGCTCGCATCATGTCGTCGTCGCTGGTCCTGCGCCTGGCCGGGCCCAAGCTTACTGATAAACAGGGCGTCGGCCGCTTGATCAGGTATGTTTCGCCAAGAGTTTCTGCCGCCGTCCATCCGTGTCTGACCCTCCAGTGTCGCCCGAGAGATTGTCGCTGAGCGCTTCGC
This sequence comes from Dryadomyces quercus-mongolicae, assembly GCA_002215975.1. NCBI lineage: Eukaryota > Fungi > Ascomycota > Sordariomycetes > Ophiostomatales > Ophiostomataceae > Dryadomyces > Dryadomyces quercus-mongolicae. Next base: position 2,389,605 of record NIPS01000043.1, read on the forward strand.
GCCCGATGCCAAGGACCGCCGCGATATGTTGGGTGCCTTTGTCCGCAACGGCCTCACCCAACGACAGTGCGAGACCGAGGCCCTCTTCCAGATCGTCGCTGGCTCCGACACCACCGCCACGGCCATCCGCATGATCCTGCTCTACGTCATCGTCACGCCGCGCATCTACTACCGCTTGCAGGCCGAGATCGACTCCATCCAAGACCAGATCCCACCGGATGAGCACGTGGGCAACGATATTGTTCCCACCATCACGCCCAATGCCGTCGTTGAGAAGCTTCCCTACCTGCAGGCTGTCATCTGGGAAGGCCTGCGCATCCACCCTCCTTTTGTCGGTCAGCCTTTCAAGGAGGTGCCCGCTCAGGGCGACACTATCAATGGCCACTTTGTGCCCGGTGGCACCCGCATCGCCCCCAGCCTCTGGGCTCTTGCACGCCGCGCCGATATCTTTGGCGACGACGTCGACGTCTTCCGGCCGGAGCGCTGGCTCGCTCCTGAAAACGGGGAGGTTGACAAAGACCGCGAGGCCCGCATGGAAATGCGCCGCACAGTCGAACTCCTCTTTGGCTACGGCCGCTGGGCTTGTGCTGGCAAGCCGCTCGCCTTTCTCGAGCTCAACAAGGTTGTCGCAGAGGTAAGATATGTTGTTCGATCTCCCAGCCTTCCCCTTCCCCTGTCTCTACGTCACGTGATATATGGCCTTGGCATACACGCACTTACTCACCTCCTATTATCAGCTCTTCCGTCAGTTCGACTTCCAGCTGGTCAATGTACTCAATCCAGTTACTTCCATCAACTTCAACTTGTTCATGCAGTCAGACATGTGGGTACACGTTACAGAGCGGAAATCACCGCCAACTGGAACACGGTAAATACTCGTAAATGTTTCAGCAAAATTGCAACCATTTGGTGCCCCATTTTTCAATTAAACTTAAACACACGTTATATGACGTGCAGGTGATATTAACAGTGAAAGAGTATCAGTGTCCTGAGAATACATGTCTCGTATGGAGCACTCCGTAGATGCAGGTGAAATGCGAATGCACTACGAACCGCCTAAGACAGGCTGGTCAAGAGCTCCAGCAGCTTCGGGTAGTTGGGCGTTCCAAGACCCGTCACAGGGTCCCAGCCCTCTGCAGCCGGGAAACCGTCCGAGTTGCAGCCCGGGTTGTCGCCCTCCGTGATATCGTTAAACACCTCCGAGTGCTCATACAGGATCTGGTTGACGAACCCAATCGGGCTCTTGCCCAACGCAAGACGCTCTTCGTTGATCAAGGTCAGCATGCTGGCCCAGATGGGCGCCGACAGCGATGTGCCGCCAACCGAGTTCCACATGGTGTTGATACGTGTCATGAAGCGCTCGCCAACAGCCGATACATCCGGATAGCCGCGACCAGTAATGCGGAACACGCCGCTGGTAATGCTCTCCATCTCCGTCATGTTCTCCGGAGCATCGTAGTAGCCAGTGAAGTTGAGATCCACAGTGCTGAAGTACTTCTCAACTGCATCATCCTGGTACGACGGCCGGTCAAAGTAGTTGCTGAAGCCACCACCGCTAGCAAAGCGCTGGGCAGCATGCTCAACATACGTCGTGCTGGTGTTGTCCGAGGGCTCATTGAGCGACGTGGCACCGACGGCCAAGACGTACGGGCAAGTGGCCTGGCTGGCCGGGTTGAAAACGGTGCCTGCGCGGTCATCCGTGCCGAGACAGCCGTCAACAGTGTTGATATCACCCGCATACGATGCCACGCCGTAATCGCCAGACGAAATGACCACAGTAACACCCTGCAGGCCCAACTTCATGATCTCGGCACACTGGCGCCTCCAGTAGTACGCCGGAACGTCAATCTCGGCACCAGTGTAGCTGATGCTGATGACATTGGTCGGCTCAAACACACCGCACTGAAGAGTACCGTTGTATCCACCCGGGAGAGGGTCAGGGTACGCCGGGTCCAGACACTCGGGCTTGACACAGTTGCCTGTCTCGCCGTAGGCGCTGAATGTGCAGTAGGAACCGTCGATGGCATCAAAGAAGTTGTTCAGGAAACCCAGGTACGGAGTGGTAGACGATGTTTCGTTCTTCTGAATGACCTCATCGTCGACCTGGAACAGAACAGCGTTCTGGGGGTAGATGATGGGCATAGCTGCTTGGAAATCAAGCGACGATTCAGAGGTGGCCTTGCCGACGTCAACAGCACCGGTGGCACCGTCAATGAGTCTCTCGATGGGGTATGTGCCGTTCGGCACGGTCGGGTACATGAGAGCAAAGTAAGAGTCCAGGTCCGCCTTGCTGTAGTGCTGGCTCAGACTCTCAAAGATGCCCAGTTCGTTGCCCTCCGTCGCCGTCGTGCCGTTGGGAATGCCGTATTGGTCTGGATAGAGTTAGCTCGTGAACACAACCACGTTCCTTTTTGCAAGATGCTTTCTACATACCCTTGATGCAGTGCGGCAGGAGATAGGTTGTGCAGTCCTTGCTGCTGGCACCAGTCGAAGAAGCGCCGTTCGAGGTAACGCCGTTCGCAGTAACGCTGCTCGAGGAAGCACCGCTCGAGGAAGAGCTGCTCGAAGAGGCATCGCTCGAAGAAGCATCGCTCGAATCATCGCTCGAATCAAGGCCCGGGATGAGGGCATCCGTAAGGGACTCGGTAATATCCGTAAGAGAGTCCGTGATATCCTCAATGACGTTCTCAATGGCGTCCGCAATGTCGACGGGCTCGAGGTTGATGTAGTCTGCCGAGAAACCACGACGCTTGATCTCCTCGCGCTCGGCCTTCTTGGCGTCCCACCGCAGACGAGTGCCCGGGGTGATGTAGTCGATATGTTCGCGGACCTCGTGGGGCAGGTAGTAGTGGTCTGCAGCGATATCACGCGTGCCCGAAGCGCCGTGCTCGTAGATGTAGTACTTGGTCATGAGAAGATCCTCGGCCTCGGAAGCCTGGGCGTCGAATTGCAGCCATTGCTTGTTCGCGGACTGCGAGATGCGGTCAATGTCGATGCCGGAGCCCGTGAGCCAGTTGACAACGGCGTCGATACTGGAACGGTCAGGAGCAAAGAGCTCAACGACTTCGTCAGACGTCAAGTGTTTGCCGAATTTGTCCGACTTGGGGTCCGACATGGCCATGAGCAGGTCGTGTCCGACCTGCAGATTCTGCTGCTTGAGGCCGATGCGCATGGGCAGGTTAGCGTTGCCGGGAACAGCCTCAGAAGGAGACCAGGTATCAGCCCAGTGCGGCAGCTGGCGCTCGTGGATGGTGTGGGTATCCGGGATGCTGCGACGGTTGTTCTTGGGAGACAGCGGTGCCCTGGCCGAGAAGGTGTCGGCTACGGCATGCTGCTGGTGGCCAAGAGGGCTGGCAGCCACTTGCAGCGCCAAGCTGCCGAGCAAGGCGCCACAGGCGAGAGATCGATACAGCATAGTAAGGTTCGTCGATCAAGATGGCGGATCAAGATGGCGAGAAAACAGTGCAGTTGAGGCAAAAAGCAAAAGTAAATAGACAAGAAATAGAGAAAACGGGTCAAAAGTAAACGAAAGAATAGATAAAAATAGTACGGTGACTTCCCGAGACACCCAGCTGGAGCGGAACGAGAGACAAGTTGTGTGATGGGAAAAGAAGGACAAGAGTGAAATGCGTGAAGGAGAATAGTAGACGAAAGGCCGAACAGTTGCAGGATACAAACGGTATTTACATCAACTCAGCCCACTGGGTCCTTCTTTCTGAATTCGGCACCGGCCCGACGTCTTGCCTTGTTCCTGCTTCCCTGGGGCACGCACTGTCTATGACGACAACACAACGTCGGCGTATTCATCTCTGATTCGTACACTTTTTCCATGGGCTTGAAAACCCAGCCGCAGTGTTGTGGGCTGCCCTAGGGCGGTTGAAACAGACGGCAGATGAGAAGGGAGCAACCGTGGATTGCTTGGTGTGCACTTCCGGTCACGCACTGGGGGTACCTGGCTGGCAAGGCAATTCCTTTTTGGGCTGTTGTTTCTTTTTTAGCCCAGTTCCCCCAGTGCAAACCCCACTGTTTGTGCCGCCGCCCCACTGTTCCTATTAGAGCTTGACTTCTTGGCGGCATGTTGTGTCCGAACTGTAATTTGCTGTCTGCCAACCGATGTTGGTCTTCCAAGGAGGCCGCCGCCCTGACTTGTCTGCACTCTGTACTCCCTACCCGTGTCTCGGAACGTCATGTGCAAGGGCCGTGCTCGTATCTACAGAGTACTCGTATGGAACGAGAAGGAAGCATACCAATTTGGAATCCTGCTTGTTTTTGTGAACCGTCTCTGAAGCCGTCAGGTACCGACTAAAAACCAAGGCAAACGCCCCTGTTGTGAGAGATCGGCAGCCCTCGCCTCCAGCATGGTCGGCAACTCGGCGCTAGACTAAAATAAATCAAAACTTCCAATCATGAGGGGGCGCCTCCCGCCACACAACACACACCACACTGCACGCAGCACACAGCACACAGCGCGTCGAGGGGCAGTCCCTGCCGCATGCAGCAAGTGTCCGCTTGCCGCACAGCGACAGCTTGTCTCTGCCGTGGCCGGCCGCAAGACCTCGTATACTCCCATATTATGTGGATGTCGTACGAGTATGCCTGCGGCTTCTGGAACCACATTCGGCAGTCTATGGGTCGTGCTACAAAGTACAGTGAAAAGCATACGAGCATCGAGTGTGAACAAAGACGGATAATTCCCGTGCCATGCCGTCTCGACGCAAAGTTGAAAAACACAACGAGAAAGCGCCAGAGACCAGTAGCAAAGAAAGAATCAGATCATGAAGAACGCTGCATGTCTCGTATTTATCCGTACAAGTACTCCGTATCTTTCTCGTACTCGTACTCGTATGCTTCAAGACGACATCTCTCTCTTTAGCATCAAATTCCGAGATTGATCATTTCTCAGGCCCAATTTGAATGCATCCTGGTTACGTCACATGGAATACCCAAAGACAACCCCCCTGAAGGCGCTTCATTCTAGATAACGGCGGCCAATCACGCGATAAAATCAAGAAACACCCTCGACACGCAGATATGGACGGCACACAACAGCCCGAAAATGGCTCTTGCTCAGAGTACTCCGTATAACGCTCGTCATATGCCGTGAGGCAGATGCAACTCCTTGGCCATGGCTGAAGCCGCAAGCGTATGTCACGTGACCATGTGCAAGTTTCATCCACGTGGTTTCGACCAACATGTTTTACCTGTAATACGGAGTACGGAGTGATCCTATTAAGATACTCCATGCTCCGTAATCCGTAATCCGTAATCCGCGCTCGTACTCGTATGCGTTGGTGAATACGACGATCGCGAGCTGACCGTTTTGTTTCGCCGGCGGTTTAAAAATAAATTGTGTTGTACTCCGTACGAGTACGAGAGTACTCGCGGCCTTATCCGCGGGCCAGGCAGCCAGTTTTTCCCTCCTCAGCTGTAACAACCCCTATAACTCAAGATTGCCGCCCCTGAAATTCTCCATGTGGGGTGGGGATCTCTCCTTTTTTTTCAGGCACCGCCCCTCGACCCGGCCCTCGATGGCGCCTCCTGATTCCCCTATTCAGCTCTCTCAGTTGCCAAGACCTACAGGGGGCCGGCCTGAACAGACATGAGCCTTATTACTCCGTACAAAGAGAGACAGAAAACGAGACCTTGGTTAAGATGCACCGTACTCCTGTACAAATACGAGTACTCCATACTTTGTACACGTATAAGGACGGGATATTGCATTTGCGTTCAAGTCTGGCTGCTGAGTGGCGGTCAAGTGCGTCCCGTAAGGCCAGCTGTTGTGGACGGTCGGCTGAAGAATACAACGTGAGGGAAAAAAATCGCAGAATGGCTCAGCCACAGGTGCCGCAGCTGTTGGGTCTCCGTAGCGAAAGGCGCTGTAACGGGACGAGATCCGTGTTTTGTAATGCACACTAATACACTATGTAGCTTGCAGAGTTAGCGCCCCCTCCTCCCTCCGCCTCCTCAATTAATCGCATACAGAGCGACATTACCGCTATCTTGGTCCGCCCAAAATCCAAAATACCGCCTTCCCCTCCGACTCTCTTTCGACATCATCGTCAGTGACCGCCCGCCATCTAGACCTTGATCCTCCCGACACCTCTCTCCCAATTTCCATCCTCCCCCCTTCTTCCGGCATTTTAGTCCATCCTTCCTCTTTGAGGCGCCGGTAGATTATAAAGCGTGCGGTTGCGTCCCGTTTTGCTTCGTTTCATCCTCCCCACCTCCGTCCATCTTCTTCACGACCAACTTCTAAGCCACCCGAAAAATACGAGGCCAATCGACATCTCCCGCTGTCCCATTTCATCTCCTCATATACCGGATAACTACTTCTAGTCATGTCGACGTGGAAGCTGACCAAGAGTGCGTCCCTGCCCCAAGAAGATCCTGTGGAGTTGTCCAGGGGGGGTGCATCGCCATCGAGAAGCAACGGCTAACTTTTCATGTGTCCCTGCAGAGCTAAAAGAAACCCATCTGGGTCCTCTTGCCAACTTTTCCCGGTCGACATCCACGTCCACTATCACCCCCGAGAAAGACGACAAGTTGGCTGCCGCTGCCGCCGGTGCTGCTGCCAGCGCCGCTGCCTCCTCATCCAGCAATATTGGTGAGCCCGACCACCGAACAGACATGCACTCCCTCCTCCCGTCTCGCCTGCTAACACAGACAAATCTAGCTGCCTCAGAAGCATTAAGCCAAACACCTGTCGTCAAGCCCCCTAAGCCTGGTATTCTTGTCGTCACCCTCCACGAAGGCCAGGGCTTTGCTCTTCCCGAACAGCACCGCAATGCCTTCAACCCACAGCATCAGTCCTCCCTTTCCACTGGCAACGCCCTAGGCGGCACCGCCGCCGGATCTACTCGGCCAAATTCGTCTCAGCGCCAGGGTGCCGCTTATGCCAACGGAAGCCGGCCGCAAACATCTGGTGGTGGCTTCGGCAGTCTGCCCACCAACCACGGCCGCATCTCCGGAAAGTACATGCCGTACGCCCTGCTCGACTTTGACCGCATGCAAGTCTTTGTCAACTCGGTCGACGGCACCCCGGAAAACCCCCTCTGGGCAGGTGACAACACCCAATACAAGTTCGATGTGTCCCGCGTCACCGAACTGGCCGTGCACCTGTATCTGCGCAATCCGAACGCACCCCCGGGCTCAGGCCGCAGTCAGGATATCTTCCTGGGTGTGGTGCGCATCAACCCGCGCTTCGAATTGCAGCAGCCCTATGTGGAGGATCCCAAGCTCAGCAAGAAGGACCGCGAAAAAGCCGCGGCCGAACATGCCAGCCGGGAGCGGGCTCTCGGCTTCTCCGGCGTCGAGTGGGCTGACGTGCAGTACGGCCAGGGCCGGCTCAAGATCGGCGTGACATATGTGGAGAACCGCACGGGCAAGGTCACCATTGACGATTTTGAGCTGCTCAAGGTCGTCGGCAAGGGCAGCTTCGGCAAAGTCATGCAGGTTTGCAAGAAGGACACACGGCGTATTTACGCGCTCAAGACCATCCGCAAAGCCCACATCATCTCCCGGTCTGAAGTGGCGCACACGCTGGCTGAGCGCTCCGTGCTGGCACAGATCAACAACCCCTTCATTGTACCCCTCAAGTTCTCCTTCCAGTCTCCCGAGAAGTTGTACTTTGTGCTGGCCTTTGTCAACGGTGGCGAGTTGTTCCACCACTTGCAAAAGGAGCAGCGCTTCGATATCAATCGAGCGCGCTTCTACACAGCCGAGCTGCTCTGCGCTCTCGAATGTCTGCACGGTTTCAACGTCATCTACCGTGATCTGAAGCCCGAAAACATTCTGCTCGACTACCAGGGCCACATTGCGCTGTGCGACTTCGGCCTGTGCAAGCTGGATATGAAGGACGAGGACCGCACAAACACGTTCTGCGGCACACCCGAGTACCTGGCGCCCGAGTTGTTGATGGGCCAGGGATACAACAAGACGGTCGATTGGTGGACGCTGGGCGTGCTGTTGTACGAAATGCTCACGGGCCTGCCGCCCTTTTACCACGAAAACACAAACGAGATGTATCGCAAGATCCTGTCGGAGCCGCTGTACTTCCCCGGCCCTGAGATTGTGCCGCCGGCGGCCAAGGACTTGCTGACCAAGCTCCTGAACCGCAACCCGGCGGAACGTCTCGGCGCCAACGGCTCAGCCGAGATCAAGGCGCACCGCTTCTTCGATGCTATTGATTGGAGGAAGCTGCTGCAGCGCAAATACGAGCCGGCCTTCAAGCCGAGTGTGGTACGTATTTCTTCTCTGTCTTCTCTGTCTTTTCTGTTCTTTCGCTAACAAACTAGACCGACGCACTCGATACGGCCAACTTCGACCCCGTGTTTACCACAGAGGCGCCGCAAGACTCATATGTCGAGGGCCCCGTGCTGTCCCAGACGCTGCAAAACCAGTTCCAGGGCTTCAGCTACAACCGGCCGATTGCCGGTCTGGGCGATGCAGGCGGCAGCGTGAAGGACCCTTCGTTTGTGGGCAGCATCCAGGACAGGTAGACGAGGAATGTGTGAGCATAGAGGTGGGCGCAAGCGGGAAACTGATATATATCAAAGTTGAACAGTCCGGAAACAGGAGGTTGCAGTTTTTGGTTACGGGGAGAACGAAGAGCCATCTATGTGCTCCTGCTGATTATCCAATTTCTATCTTGTTTGGATCTTTGTTCTCTCTCTTTCCAGTCCATCTCCTCCTATCTTGTGTTTTCTGTTCCCATCTCGACTGCTTTGTTGGCCAAAATGTGGCCGACGTTTTCACGGTGCTTTCCTGGGTTTTTTTTTCCTGTCTCATCTCCTTTTTCATTTGGGCATTGTTTTCCAAAACGGGCGCGCTTTTCTGTTTCGTTTTGCTTCTCTTGCCGTCGTTTACTGGAAATGGATGTATCGTACTTGAAAAATTGCTAAACTACATTTCGCTAGCCAACTGAAGACGCCGTTTACCTGTTTATGCACGCTTATTAATCAGCCGCGTCCCGAAACGAGGGGCTGCATGGGCTTGGAGGGGTCGAACCTTCTTTCTCGCGAACCGCTAACATGCGCTTTAAGCCCCTCGTCGATTGTCCCCCACTTTGCTGCTGCTATACTAGAGAGCTACTTGAATAGCATCGCATACAATCGATAGTTTAGGAAGGACCCAGAAGAAATTTCAAATGGTACTTAGCAGGTCACTTGAGCCGTCCCCTCTCTAGTTCGCGCCTTCTCACGGAAAAACTATCTGCGAAGCGTATATACTCCGTAGAGTATTTCCGTTGCCCAGTCACTATTCTCGCCATATTCTGTTTCCTGCGAACAATTTCCCTCTCCCCATTGTGAACTGCCGAACTGCCATTTTTTGCTAGACATCCAGATATTCAAAAGCTGTACTCGTAAGTAATCCAAAATCCCTCTCATCAGTCGATGAATTTCTCCGAGATATCCGATCCCTGCAAAGTTGAAAGGTCGTGAAAACAAGAGCCGATATTGTCTTATAAATCAGGCGTTTCTTGCCCGTGTACAAAGTATGGCCCGTCCCATTGGTGGGAAGCATGGAATGGCCCCTGTCAAAAGTAGCTCGGTGGTGGCGGAGTTCTTTTGAACCGATCTATGTCACTGATCACCCATTTCCTCCGCAACAAAGAAAGAGAACAAACCAACACGTTCAGGACTTCTGATAGCTAACGGCTCCTCTGCTTCAGATTTGTTTTGATCCTTCTGACTTTGCAGAATCCTCGTTAGCATTTGCCTGCTTGCTTTCAGGTACGTGAAGCGAGCTTCAAAGCTGTTTCGCCATGCTGCCATCCCTTGTTATCGTCACAGATTCTGTGATCGCCGTTATGCTGCGGGGAGAGAATATCAAGCCCTGAAGAAGGAGAAGAAGATCCCCCGAATCTAGTTTCAAGGCCTTTTCGAGGAAGAAGCATTTGTTGTTTTATGCTTTCTTGCATTCTTTCGTGGATTTCTTTTTCTTTTCCCTCTTTTTTCTCCGTGTCTGACCGAAAATCACCAGATTCTCTTACAGCTACACCAAAATCCCCTCATCCATAATGCCGCAGACCAGCTCCCTGCCCGTCTGGGCTGAACTCCAGAAGCACCGCGACACCGTCGGCAAGGACTTTGTCCTGAAGGAGGCCTTTGCCAAGGACCCCAAGCGTTTTGACAAGTTCACGCGGGTGCTGAAGCTTCCCGCCAGCATCTCCAGCAACAATGGCGAGACCGATATCCTGTTCGACTTTAGCAAGAACTTCTTGACTGAGGAGACTCTGGCCCTGCTCGTGAAGCTGGCCACGGAGGCCAAGGTCGAGGAAAAGCGCGAAAAGATGTTCTCTGGTGAGAAGATCAACTTTACCGAAGGCCGTGCTGTCTACCACACTGCCCTGCGCAACGTCGGCCCGGAACCCTGGGCCATGACCGTGGACGGCGTCAATGTCGTCAAGACCCCTGGCGGTGTTGCCGACGTGCTCAACCACATGAAGGAGTTCAGCGAGGAGGTCCGCAGCGGCTCGTGGAAGGGCTTCACTGGCAAGAAGCTCACCAACATTGTCAACGTCGGCATTGGCGGCTCTGACCTGTAAGTGACCGAGTTCCTTGAGCACAATGTCCTGCTGCTCGACTCTGACAGAGAATAGTGGTCCGGTGATGGTGACCGAGGCGCTCAAGCACTACGGTGCTCCGGGCATGACGCTGCACTTTGTGTCCAACATTGACGGCACCCACATGGCCGAGGCCCTGGCTGCGTCGGACCCCGAGACGACGCTCTTCCTCATTGCCTCCAAGACGTTCACGACGGCCGAGACGACCCGGAACGCCAACACGGCCAAGTCCTGGTTCCTGGAGAAGACGGGTGGCAAGGGCGAGATTGCCAAGCACTTTGTGGCTCTGTCGACCAACGAGGAGGAGGTCACCAAGTTTGGCATTGACAAGAAGAACATGTTTGGCTTCGAGTCGTGGGTGGGTGGCCGTTACTCCGTGTGGAGCGCCATTGGCTTGTCCGTCAGCCTGTACATTGGCTACGACAACTTCCACAAGTTCCTGGCTGGTGCACACGAAGTGGACAAGCACTTCCGCTCTGCTCCGCTCCAGGACAACATCCCTGCGATTGCAGGTCTGCTGAGCGTCTGGTACTCGGACTTCTTCAACGCCCAGACGCACCTGGTTGCTCCGTGAGTCCTTATTTTGTCTTGTATTCCTATCAGCTGCTAACACGGCTCGTCCAGATTCGACCAGTACCTCCACCGCTTCCCAGCCTACCTCCAGCAGCTGTCGATGGAGTCCAACGGCAAGACGGTCACGTCTGACGGCTCGCCGGCCGGCTACACGACGGGTGCCATCCTCTTTGGCGAGCCCTGCACCAACGCCCAGCACTCGTTCTTCCAGCTGGTGCACCAGGGCACCAAGCTGATCCCCACGGACTTCATTCTGGCTGCCAAGTCGCACAACCCCATTGCGGACAATGTCCACCAGAAGATGCTGGCGTCCAACTACCTGGCACAGGCTGAGGCTTTGATGGTGGGCAAGACGGCGGACCAGGTGCGCGCCGAGGGTGGCGTCTCCGAGTCGCTGGTTCCGCACAAGGTCTTCCTGGGCAACCGGCCGACGACGAGCATCCTCGTTGGTGGCGTCATTGGCCCGGCCGAGCTGGGTGCTCTGATTGCCTACTACGAACATGTGACCTTCACGGAGGGTGCCGTCTGGGACATCAACTCCTTTGACCAGTGGGGTGTTGAGCTGGGCAAAGTTCTTGCCAAGAAGATCCTCAAGTACGTCTTGCCACACATATACTTGTATTTTGTTGATTCCTTTGGCTAACAAACGTGCGAACAGGGAGATTGATGAGCCTGGCAATGGCGCGGACCACGATTCGTCCACTGGCGGTCTGCTGTCTGCGTTCAAGAAGTACGGAAAGTTTTAAATGCTCTGTAGATCTTAAGAGATAAGAGGATGCAGTGCATCATGAATGAAGAGATAGGGCAGTGGCTGCAGGAAGTGCGGCTTGAACGAATAAAGACATGATTTATCAGTTTTCGTTCCAATTAAAATCCTGAAATAATAGATCCAAGTAAAAATAAACCAAGTAGAAATAAACACACCGCTGGCAGTACAGTTGTATTACGGAGTACGCGGAATATGGATTGAGATAAACAAAAGCTTTATTAAAACAAACAAGCATATATATGATACTGAAGTAACTGTTTTATGCTGTCTTCGCTTAGCAGAAGAACCTACCGCCATGGCAATCGCCATATAACGCCTTCTTCCAACTATAAGGGCTGACGCATCCAACTGTACTATGTTCAAGAAATGAGAATGCTGAATAGAAGTAAAATGAAAAGGCAAAAAATGATGTATTCAAAAAAAAATTGCAGGCATGCTAGATCATTGCAACAGCCCTCGAGAAGAATTTCCTGGCGTGCTCCCAGCCAAAGCTGGGCTCCCACTGCCCGACTTGAGCTGTGCCGCCATGCGTTCCTTGTGCAGTAGTGCCCGCTTGCGGTTGCGTAAGTCAAAGTCAAGCACGTGTCCGTAGCCGCGCCGCTGCAGCTCAGCCTGGATCTTGGCAATCGTCCAGGGCCCACCAGCACTACCGCCTTCGCCATCGATGCCCACTGTGTCGGTGCTGTATATGCTGCGGGCACCACGTAGCCACTGATCGACCTCGTCCTTGAGTGCGGCAGGCAACTTGCGTGCCCGTGGGTCAAGCATCAGGTCGGCGGCGGCGTGGTTGTGTCGGCGATGGTCGTCGTTGGTATAGTGCACGGCGTAGCGGTCAGCGCCCGGGCAGACCTCAACCAGCTCGAAGCGGAAGGGACACTCGCATTTTTTCGAGACCCGGTCGGTTGTCGGCTTGCGTTGGCGGCGCCGGGAGGGGCCATGTCTGCTATGGTCTTGGTCGTAGTATTCGTTTCCACCGGCCCCGGCGTGGCCAGCGTTGCCGTTGTTTTCCGTTTCGCGGTCTCGTTGTTCAGCCTCCTCTTTGGGACGTAGCCGTGACCGGCCGCCGCGGAAACACACCATACGAATCTTCTGACGGCGGCCATGCGAGCGCGTGCCGTTTATGCGCATGCTGTAGCCGCGTGGCAAGGTCCAGCCGTCCAGCTCTTCCTGCAGGGTGGCGCGACCGGTGATGAGGAAGCCCTCGGGTAAGGCCTCGAGCCGGTCATCGCCGGCATCTGCTGGATGCGGCTCCTGTGAGGAGCTGGTCTCCATGGCAGCGCCAGTCCGGCCAGGCTGTCCATTATTCTGCTCTTCGAAGGTGGTGATCTTTTTGTCTTCCTCGCCTTCGTCGTCCTTGCTTTCTTGGGCGTCGTTGTCTTCGTCCGAGTCCGCCGGTCGCACATGAGGTGCGAGAAGGGTTCCTTCGACGCGGAAATCTTCCTCCTTGATGCGTTCGTGCTGCAGCCGCAAGCGTTTGTGTTGCCTTGACTGGTCGTGTTGCCATGTCTGATCGATGAACGGGTTCGGAACGTTTCTAGGAGGGGGGTGTAGCTGGGCCGACCGGGCTATGCAGGACGGCGATGAGGCGGATGAAGTCGATGACGCCGACGATGGCACGCATTTTGAGAGAGGCCACTGACTTGTTGATGCCCCAGTGTTCCAGCTGGGCCCGCTGCCGTATTCGTTCCCGCCTTGTTTGGGGGCCGTCTGGGAGGTCGTTGCCAAGGCGGGTAGTAAGGTCGTCTCGATGATGTTGAGCCGCCGGTTGAAGCCCGTGAGCGAGTCAAGCAGGCTCCTCAGTATGGGATTCTCGTCCGTCATGGCCGCGCAAGGGTGAGGGTGGGGAGAGGAGACCGTGGATCGGGGGAGGCCACAAGGTTCAATGGACTCCGCTCTGAGAAGTCGCGCGAGGCAGCGCCCCTTTCGGGAATAGCGTCACCATAAGCCACAGAAAGGCGGCAGACAGACAAGAGTGAGATGCCCAAGTGCTCCAGCACGTCTTGTCTGCTTTGTGTGGAGACGAAGGGGAGAGAAGAAAGAAACGATCTGGCAACGGACCTGAATCCGACAGTCGGCGAGTCGGGGTGGAGACTCAGGATCTTACCGATAGCGATAAGAGGCAACATTCCCAATTTATCATGTGAGACTGCACGTGATATCGCCGGAGCCTTCTTGTACAACCTCAAAATCACGGGGAGCATCTCGGCGCAATATTGTATTTCACCACGAAACGGAGAGCGACTAGGCTTTATCAATTGGTTAAACGCTCAGAAATTCCAACAGAGTTGCAGGATGGTCGAGTTGGTGAGGGAGCGGAGCGAAGCCCAGAAACCCAGATTGCGCCGCAGTCTGGCCGGATGGCGTAGCATAGCCGAGCACCCAACCCAGTGATGAAGATGTATTCAGCAGAGCTCCCTCTCGTCATGTTGGCAAAAAGGTATGGTGCCCCCCGAGTCGACTAGACGGGCGCTGGGGGGGTTCGCACTGCTTCTCGGTGTTGGGGGTCTGATCAGCCCTGAGAACATCATTTTTTGCCAGTTGAGTGAACTTTACTTTTTTTTTGCTGGATGCAGAGGTCTTGAGCAGCAGCCGCGCGCCAACAACAAGTGGAAAAAGTATTTTGACATGCATCGATAGAGAATACTCGACTTCAATTTATGTACTTATTTTTATGTCGCGAAATGTAAAAATGCGGCGTGCGCAGCGCGAGGAAGAAATATCGCGAGATTCGTGGGCAGAGAGAACGCTTCATTCGGGACTCGAACCATGGCGCTCTTGGTCATTCGCTCCGTTGTGAAAATGTGATTGTGGAAACGGGCATCGTGCCTTCCGTTTTTATCGCCGTGAAGACGGGTCGGCGACGTCGACGTGCTCGCTGGATGACCGTTTTGCTCGACTTACACGTCACGGCCCCAGTGCCAAAGCGCAATTTTCGGCACTTAACTCCTAAAAAAGAACTGGCGCACACTGTACATTACAGATGGACAGCAAAGGAGAAAATCCAATCGATTTTGCATCTTTCGAATAATACAAATTGCCAGAGGCACAGGTTGGATGTCTCGATGTTGGCGATGTTGATTTAAGCCGTGTAAAGCGTCGATTCTGATTGGTCGCCGTTGGATACTAGGTCGTTTGCACTATGCATCCACCTGCAGGCTACGAGTATTCGCACATGAATGGTACCAGACAGTCGAAAGACAGTCCAATGGAACAATAGAAAACAGACACATAATGAGAGCACATCCTTGCACAGAGACCAGCAGCAACGTGATTTGGAGCTTTGGGTGGTATCTGCATCTGCAGGAGGCGTGTTCGGTGGCTGTCCAGTTCCAGGTACGTTAGCACGTGACTACCACTGGAATTCCACGCCCCAATTAAAAGGACAGCTGCATGAGATTGCAACGCGATCGCACTCTCGACCAACGCTGCGCCTGTGGGATTGTCGCAACAACGCTTTTGAGCTGCACTCTTCTCTGTCCGTGCAGCATGTATCACCTCGCCAAGGGGCTTTATATGCTCGCCACCAGTAAAGAAGGTAGGAAAGACGATTTGCGCAGGACTTGGAAGTATCAGGATCTTACTGATTCCCCGTTACGTGAATAGAATACTCGGTCATCCTCTTAGGACTAGACAATGCTGGCAAGACGACATTTCACGAACAGGTCAAGGCGCTCTTTTCGCCCGAACATGTCGAACCCAAGCTGAAGACGGTCCCGACCGTCGGTCAGAACGTGTCCACCATCACGCTGCCGGACATGTACATGAAGATCTGGGATGTTGGCGGCCAGCTGAGCCTGCGCAAACTGTGGCAGAGCTACTACCAGAGCTGCCACGCCATCGTCTTCATCATCGACAGCACCGATATTGGCGACGGTATCCTCAACAACGTGGACGGTGCGGGCGGCCGGAGCGGGAGCTCTGCCGGTGCTGCCGGTATCACACGTCTCGACGAGTGCCGCCTCGTGTTGGAGGATGTTCTGCAGAACTCGGATACTGAGGGCGTGCCTGTTCTCATTCTCGCCAATAAGCAGGACCGCGAGGACTGCGTCGAAGTTGTCCGCATCAAGGAAGGCCTCGTCAAGAAGGTCTTTGAGGGAGACAAGGCGGCCAGCATTCGCGACTCGCGCGTGCTGCCCGTGTCGGCGCTGACGGGCACCGGTGTACGGGAGGCCGTCGAGTGGTTGCGGTCGCGCGTCAAATGGAACAAGGAATCACGACCGCCGGTGATGCGGTAGTCCTCGGGCGCAAGAGCGCCACGAGAGCCGCATGGATATTTGCATTTTTCGCTTTTCTTGTACAGACTTTTCCTACGAGTACCTTTTCACGCAGCCATGACTGATGTATGTTGCTCTTTTTTATATTTATTTGCTTTTGCATATCTATTGGTTACAGGGTATCATTATTCATTCGAATTTCTTCACTCTTTGATCTTTTTTTCTTCTTCTCCTTTTACCGGTCATTTTCTGCCGAAAGCTCTGCGATGAGGCCGCCCTTGTTTCTCTTCTTGTTGTCCTCTTCCAGTTTCCTGTCCAGGAATGCAGATAGCTCCTTGACCCTTTCCAGCGCAATATTTGTGCATTTCAAGAGGGTGACAGCCTCGACGGGCGAGCCGCCAAGCTTAGCCACCTGGCAGATCTCGCCGTGGCGGTTGAGACTGATGGTGCAGCTACTCACCCGTGTGTGTTCCTCCAGCAGGTTTGCGTCGAGCAGTGTAACCTCCGAATCCTCCTCGCCGAAAAAGCTAAACGTGACGCAAAAGGGCGAGTGCAGCCAGCTGAGGGGTACGGGCTCACGCTCGGCCGGCGTGTATACCGTCAGTACACCGTTCTCGAGGCTTGTTTCGGGCTTGCGGAAGTGGCGCAGGGCGGCGACGACAGCAATACAGGACGCATCGATCAGGTTTCCGTCGTGTGCCATCACATGCACGTCCACCCGGACCGACCAGCACTTGTTGCCGGCTGCAAGACACAGCGACTCCGTGTCCAGCGCGCCCGACCGCCGGACCGTCTTTTCTAGGATACGCGACAGCAGGACTTCAGTCTCGCTCGATCGGCCGACTTCAAAGGAGGGCGACGCCATAGGACTGAGCTCGGTCACAATGTTGAAGATGCCGTCAAAGGGCCGGTCGGAGAAGGGTGCAGTCACCTCGGCGGTAGCTTTTGCAAGGACTCTGTAGTGTGGCGTGGTTAGGGAAGAAATGAATAGAAAAGGGCATCCACGGCACACCTTGTCTTGCCGATTCGAACATCTGCCACGCCAAACTCGTCGCCCAGGACGAGGTCTATGGGCCGGTACTCCTCGAAGTTGCGGCCGTCGAGACGGAGACCATCTTGGAGCGCTTGGTTGACAAACGCCTTCTCGTTCAGAGACGGATCTAATTCTCGAGGCATGACAGCGGCGACAATGCTCCCCCGGGTTTGGGAACTGCTTGTGAAGCTGAAAGAAAATTGTTTGCGCTGGGATCTAATCAAGGGCGGCGCTCAGCTAGAATCTTTTTTTCTGCCAAAGGCGGTGAGGACGACCAGCCAAAAGTCGCCCTTAGCTTTGAGCTTCACCAAGAGAACGTTCCCAGTCTCCATTCGATGCGAAACGACATTGCCGCGACAAAATGACTACAGCACATAGACCTACGTTTGACCCGGTATGATATTTCGGAATACACGAGTCTTGCATCTGAATTTCGCTTCTAACAAGTTCTGCACTAGGCACGCGGAAAGGAGGCCCCCAAGGGTCCTGCCTACCATCAGCGACTGTTGCCGGCGCACACGCAGCTGAAATACCGGTAAGCATGCTAGAACGCCCATTTTTTCAGTGTACTGACTTACTTTTTCTACCAGCAAACCTGGACAAGGAGGCAACACCGACCATGAAGAGCGTGACCTGCGGTCGGAGCTGCTGGCTGCTGAGGCTGCGCATTTTGCCAAGGTTCGCGGCACGCCGTTGGCGATTGGAGGTGCAGCATCGGAGCATGCCGAGTCTGTGGGCACAGCACCGCCAGCGAAGCGACGCCTGTTGAACGATGCAGCCAACAGCGATGGAGGAGGAGACGGGAGTAGTGCGGGAGAGGAAGATCCAGAAGCAAAGAGACGACGCATCTTGGAAGAGACGCGAGACATTGACGCAGACGATTCGGACGGTTCAGACGAGGAGGGAAAGGATGATGATGACGATGACGACGACGACAGCGACAGCGACAGTAGCGACGATGACAGCGACGACGGGACCTCTGACCTCCAGAGGGAGCTGGAAAAGATCAAGCGCGAGCGGGCCGAAAAGCGTGAGCGGGAAGAACAAGAAAAAGCAGCAGCGGAGGCCGAGGCACAAGAGCGAGAAATTGCACGCGGAAATCCACTGCTGAACAAGCCCGACTTTACGATTAAGCGGCGATGGGACGACGACGTTGTGTTCAAGAACCAGGCACGCGGTACAGATGACAAGGGCAAGAAGAAGGAGTTTATCAACGTAAGGAACCCATGCTCTGGTGACGGGCTCATGCTGCAGACACAGACAACTAACACATGGACAGGATCTGCTCCGTTCCGATTTCCACAAACGGTTCATGAGCAAGTATGTTCGGTGAACCTTTTTACGAGCCGATTTTCCGGCCGGCGTGGCGTTTTGCGTAATACTGGATTCTTGTACCATTTCCTGGTGTTATTTTTTTTCCAACGGCTTTTGTAAGACACATTAAGTTATTCATGTCTCAGTCTCAAGGCGCTTGCTGTCTACTACTCGTACGTGAACAATGATAATTAGCAACACCGCAGCGTATGTATAGCCTGAAATGTGCATCTTTCTGTACGATATATGGAAGCCTGAGGATGTCGTGTCTGAAAAAAAAAAACCGGCTGGCAGACGAGGACCAAGCCATGCAGCACTCGTCCTGGGCACGATATCGGAGGTCGTTAGGTAATGCCGAACCTGAAGTGGAGCGATGATGACAAACCATAATCACCAATAAGAAGTCGGCGATTTTCTATGTTCTTGCCTTGCTCATCGCAATCCGCCGTTGCTCTCTTGACTAAGCCGCTGTTTACGGAGGATGCTGCAGCCACCGGATTGCAGCTTCCCGGCGCAGAGAGAACATTGGTCGTGTGTCCCGTTTTAGACAGAAGGGCCAGGCGCGGGTATACGGAACAGCCCGAGACAACACGATTGGGAGTTGGTCGCTCTTCCCTCTTGCTGCTGCATCCCGCATGGAGAAGGCAGGAACCACCGCCGCGGCAGAGAACAAGAAGGCGCATTACGAGTATTTTCTGCGGCTTCGGACTCCGCACTTCTCTCTTAACCACCAAAACACCCGCAATTCGCACTCGCACTCGCTCAAGCAGCAGAGCACCGTTGATTGCCCGCATCTCTGCACAACTCTTCTCTGCAGCACGTCACCATTCGCCTCCACACCGACATTGCATTCTGGCATTTCGGAAATTCTCCGACGGGCGGCTGGGTCGCGTGGCAATCCCGGATAGTGGCGCATGGCTGAACTGACCGTTGGGTCACCGGCGATGTCTGCATCAACAACAACGCGCATCAAGCGCAACACGGTAATGCGCTTCTGTCCATCTCCGGGGATTTGCTGGACATACTGACAGACGGGCTGTGGCCGACTAGGCTTGTGTGAACTGCAGGGACAGTAGTAAGTGCCTTTCTTTGCCTCTTAAATAAAGAACCAACCGCATCGGCACCGAAGCGCCTTCGGCTTTTGCTTCATGCGCCAACTTTTGCCGAAAAAAAATCTCCCAATCGACGGAGATGTCAGCCACAGTTTCTTACTGCTATGCTGGCTGCCACCTAAATGGCTAAATGGTTGGCTAACATGTATGACAGAGGTGAAATGCAATGCCAACCCCGAGCCGAACATGCCGTGCATGCGATGCACAAAACTCCAACTCCAATGCGTGGTGGACAAGACACACAAGAGAGTGAGCCGACGAAGGTTCGTTCATCATCATCCCACTTTCACATCTTCCAATTCACCGCCTTGAAAATTCCCCAAGTCTTGGCATAATACGGAGCCGCCGCGACGGCCCGACCCTGCATATTGTCCCATAGTCTCCTCCATAGGCCGTCACCCCACACGTGGTCACCAAGATCTCCCTGCTAATATTGGATCCTAGTAAACTCGAGGAGCTGCAGCAGGAGGTGCGCAACATCCGAGAGGCCGTGGGGAAATCAGCTACGCCGCCGGCCCTGTACAATCGCACCCTTCCCCCCATCAACGCAAGAGATGGCATCCTGTCCTCCAGTCTACCGCCCATGCGTCCTTATGATGCACCTGTAATGCTGCCTCCGGTGTTGACACCGTCTGTGACAACAACACCGACCCCCAAGACGTTGGTCTCGGCAATCTCGCCAACTGCTGGACGAGTGGCCGAGCCACGTGCCCTGAAGACGCGGGCTTTCTCCGGCGAGGATATCTCTTTCTACTTTGAAAGGTATGGGCCAATTTTGGGGGGACTCTTTCGACCTCTACATTCTCTAACGCATGTCAGGTATTTCGAACACTTTCACAGCTACTTCCCCATAGTCCGAACACGTGATCCGGACAAGGTCTATGAGACATCACCTATTCTCTTTTGGACCATCATTGTCATATCTGCTCGCCGTTTCGCCAAGGACGATACCGTTCTCCCATTCCTCACCGATGCCCTGACCTCGGAAGTATGGGGATATATGGGAACCCCGCCGCTCCATCTTGGTGTTATCAACGCGCTGCTCTTGCTTTGTGTATGGCCGTTTACAACCATTCGGTTTTTGCGAGACCCATCGGCTATCTTTGCATCCATTGCCATGAGCTCTTGCTATCTGATTGGACTTCACACTGGTCATGGCGAGCATCCTGAGCTGGCAAATGCCAACTTCCAAATTCGCAACACGGACGAGGAGGCCATCTATTCATGGGCGGGTGTGAATATCATTTCCCAACGGTATGGAAGCTCTGGTCCATAAAATATTCAACCCTGGCACATTCTGACAAACGTATAGTGTTGCCGGATATACTGGCTATCCGTCCACGGGCCAGTTCTATAACAAGGCTATCGAGACTGTCATTGATCGAACCTCTCCGGTCCAAGTCCCGCAAAGTTTTGCTATTCTTTTAGAGTGTTCCCGGTTCTCCAACCGCGTTTGCAGGACGACATGCGCCCTTTTGGAAGAAAACCGCGGCGTCTCCCATCATACCGTGGACATGCTTGAGGAAGAGTTTGATAAGATTCAACGAATACTACTTCCCGGAATCTCAGGTACTGCTTTATTTTTCCCACGCCCCATGAGAGTCATTGTCTGACCAGTTCCAGATTTGGATTATTTCACTCTTTTGTCTACACTTCTGGAAGTGCAAACATACTACTTCATGCCAGTGCCGGATTTCAGCCCAGAAATCGTCAAACGAAACGTTTTAAAAGCATACACTACCGCACAGCTGGTGGTACGTCAAGCTTTGAAGCTTCACGAAGAGGCCGGATTCTTGTTCTACGCGCCGCATTTCGTCTGCAGGTCAATTATCGCAGCCGCATGCATCATTGTGAACATTTTTCTTTCGCCGTACATGGAGATGCTACCGCACGCCAAGAACGCCATTGTGCAGGATGCAATCATGGCCATCCGGACATGCTCGGTGCGTGAAGGCGATCTCCCTCTGCGGGCATCCAAAATGATCGAGTCATATTGGTCGGTCAACCAGGCGAAGCCGCCCACGGACATCTCCATGAAAGACGTGTCACAATACTCGCACCGCCTGGGGATAAGTCTTGCTTTTGATTACATTCGGCGGTGGAAGAGAGACATTGAAGCCTCGCGCCCGTCGGGAAATATCGCCAATACCAAGAGGCAGACAGACGGGACACAAAGTAAGTTTCATCATTCCAGCCTTTTAAGCCCAGGCAGGTATTCTGACTGGATAGTGTCGTCCCTTGATTTGTCGACGTTGCAACCGGAGAATGCGCAGCTCATCGATTGGGATGCCTTCATGGATGACTTTGATTGGAGCTTCACGCCAGATTATCTCAACCCAACCTAGGTTGGTATTGCAGAATGGTTTCTATTGTGAATTTCCGATCGGGTTGCAATAGTTGTATATTTATACCCTGGTTTAAAAGTGATGTTTGAATAAATGAATGTGTGAGATTAGGGAAGTAATGGGCAATAATATGACTGCAGTTTATGGGATATTTTGTTGAAGAATTTTGAGATCAGGTCTTTTAATCCCCCAAACCTTGAAGGTAATAAAGTCAACATACGACGTTGAATAAGTTGCTGTGGGCGATATTTCAACTCTTGGATATTAGTGGACCTTTCTGCCCAAATTATCTGCCGCAATTAATTCCTCCAAATTCACATCACCAAATAAACCATTCACGCATAACTCTGGAACCATTGAGACGCCGTTTGACAGAATGAGCCATCCATACTATCCCAAAGGAGTAGCGATTCCTCATTATGAACCAAATGTCACACCGCTGCCTACACTTCTCGGGTCCTTTGGCATTCTTCTCGGCGCCGTCCTGACGGCCGTCTTGCTGTTCGCTCGGAGAACCTGTCCAGACTTTTGCCATGCGTCCCTGTCGGACCAGTTACTCTTTCTGTGGTTCTCTTTATGTATGGATCTATCTATGCGGACCCGTCATGCTCTCCCATTTCATCTCGGCTCCTGCTGACCAGGACAGGTGGCTCTCTCCACTGCTTCTTTGAAGGCAAGCGACACAACCTGTGGACTTGTTCTGTATGAGAAAACGTGGCCTTTATGCTGACGCTCTTGTGCCCTCATGCCAGGCTACTTTGTACTCAACCATGCTACGCTCGCCGGCTCCCAAAGCCTGCCGGCCCAGTTGTGGAAGGAATATGCGCTCTCCGACTCGCGTTACCTGACGTCCGACCCCTTCACGCTGTGCGTTGAGGCCGTCACTGTGACCGTCTGGGGGCCGCTCTGCTGGGCCACGGCGGCAGCGATTGCGCGTGACGGCCGCTCGCGCCACCCGCTGCAGATGCTGGCCTGCCTCGCGCACCTGTATGGCGTGGCCCTCTATTACGGCACCGTGGGCGTCGAGGTGGCACTGCATGGTGTTTCCTATTATCGGCCCGAGTTTCTGTATGTCGGGGTCTACTTTATTGGGATGAATGCGCCGTGGGTTTTTGTTCCGGCTGTCGCGCTGTATGACAGCTTTCAAAAGACACGAGCCGCCTTTGATCTGGAGCAGTCGGCCTCGCTTCATACAGATTCGAAGAAGACCATATAGGCTGTCCGGTTGGCGATGCTTCTATGATGTGTGTGCTGGCCTAGGAAAGCTATCTATACCCAAGAATAACCAGACTCTATACCTATTGTCGTCTATGTCAGACTCGCAAGGAACCGGATAACACGGTCAGCCATCCACTGTTGGGACTCGGGCTTCTCTACCCGGTGATTGGCGCCGGGAATCAAACCGGACAGATCACTAAAGATGCCTGGTGCGCAGAACGTCTTCCACCGTGCCACGTTTGCAGCCACGTCAATGGTCTTGGGCACGAACTCGTCTTCGGCGGACGGCAGGATGAGCACGGGTTTGTCAAAGGCGCTCCACGAGGCGGAATGCCGTTCGTCAGGCAGGTCGGCCGAGAAGTAGTCATCGTCGGCGCTGTTGTTCACTTGTCAGTCAGGCTCTCCCAGCAGGTGTCCTGTCCACAGAAGCTGTGCTCACTTCTTGCCAATAAACGAGTGCCAGCGATAGGCCGTGTAAGGTTCAGTGATCATGCTTGGCAGGTCTTCGCGGCGCATAATGTCGTCCTCCCGGCCCTCCCGGATCATCTTCTCGGCCACCGCGAGCGTCTTCTCGTACATTCCCAGCTCAAAGGTCGGCACGAGAGCCTCGCGGTCCGATACCGGTCCCTGGAGGACGAAGCCATCGACGGCAGGACTGTCGCCCTTCTTGACGGCCTTGGCATACTCCATGGAGTCCTGGCAACCGGTGGAGTGGCCAATAAAGACAATCTTGTCACGGCCGAGACTCCGCAGGTACTTGACGAGGGCCGACAGGTCGGCGACGTCGTTGGCGAGCCGCTTGAAGGAAAAGCCGTCAAAGGAGGTGGCCATGCGAAGTTCAAAGACAGAGTAGTCCAGCGCCTTGCCGGTCTCGCTTGTTGCCAGTTGTTCGGCAATGGTCCGGATGTAGGGCACCGTGTGTGGGCCGTCTGTTAGACCGCCGATGAAGACAATGGCGTTGCGTGCCGTGGAAGACGTTGCCGTGACGAGTTCGTAGGCACACGAATTCGGCGTCGGCGACTCGTACGGATGGACCAACACGGGGAAGGGGGGCATATTGACAGTTTTCTGCTGCTGTAGAGGAAGCAAGCAGATGGGTTGACACTGGCCTCTATTCTGCTACAATTCTTGTGTCTCCACGAGAGCCGTCAAATTGTCGTAAACGGCGCATTTCAGAAGTGAGGCCACTGAAGCTATAGCGGATATAACAGCTGTATCACGACATTGTAGCGTGGGGGTGCACTGCACTCCATCCACCCCACCATTACGTCAGACAGCGTCCGTTTTTCAGATAGCACGTGCAAAGCTCGACCAGAGCTTCTTGTGAGAACACGACCAAGATGGATCCTGCACCGGTTTTTCGCAACTCCTCGACGAAGAGAAGCGAGTTTTTCACCAAGGTATTTCTTTTCTGTGCTAACAGTTGCATGTATTTGATTCCAAAACTGACAGCGTCTTGCAGCTGAAGCCATGTTGTCTCGAAGTCGTCAAGGCCCTTCGCCTCATAAAGGGCAGCGGACCAGATGCCGCAGGAGCTGCAAATGCTCTGGCAGTACCGACCGAGAAGCTATATGAGGTTCTGATGAACCAGGTCGGCTACGATGCCTCTGTTCTGGACCCAAATATTGCCGACTACGCCTTTTTCCCGCTCCTGTCCATCTTCCAGCACCTCGACGACTACCCGGCCCGCGTGATTGAGAATGCGACAAAATGCCTGCGCGTCCTGATCCAATATGGGTGGAAGATGGCCATCTCCAAGGAAAATGCACAGCACTTCCTCGTCCTGCTGACATCTGTTGTCACGGGCGGAATCGGCCCCGGCAGCCCCGTGAACACCAGGCCCGAGTGGCCGGAAGAAACAATCACGGAAGGATACCAGGCTCTTGCTGCTCTCATCCGGGAAGCAGGAGGTGCTCCAGGAACGGCTTCTGCGCCTGGATCCTCGCTTGTGGCAGCCAATATCATCCCGGCGCTGGCCCATACCGTGACGGTCATACTGGGAGGCATCACAAATTCGACTATTGTCACCGTCCAGCTCGAGGCGCTGGGGGCCATGGAAGCCTTATATACCGCTGTCAAAGACCAGGAGGTGCTGGCCACGTTTCTGCCTGGCACGGTCTCGGGCCTGGTTCGCGCCGTCGCGTCACCTGGCGCGCAAAAGACGTCCAAGAGAGTTGTCGTACGCACGTTGGAGGTGCTTTATGTTGTTCTGACTCAAACTATTGGAGACATGCAGACACGGCGCCTCCGCATGACACAAGAACACGAGAACACGCAAAGTGATAGCGATCCGCCACCCGACGACGCCGAACAGAGACCCCCTCCCGTGACGAAGCCAAAGCTCGATGTCAGTTGGTTGCAGGCCACCACGGCCCAGGTGAAAGTAGCACTGGCTTCGGTACTGAAGCTGCGCAATCACGAGTCGGAAGACGTTCAGGATGCAGTGCGACAATTCTGTATTGGTCTGCTGGACGAATGCCACGTGTCTTTGGAGGAGAGCACGCCGATTCTCGTCGAGAGTGCAATTGTCACGACAAAAGACGAAAGAGACGCTACTGCCACAGACGAAAATGCTGGTTTCCAAGCTCTGGGATCTATGCAGACGGGATTTCGCGGCTTGGGACCTCAGACTGCCCTGTCCGACTTGGCCATTCTGTACCCTGAACTTGGAGATGCCGTGAAGACGACAGCATACAACTGGGCCACGAGCCTCTCGCGAACTATGCAGGCGAGCGACGAAGAGGTCAAGCAGCGAGCGATACGAAATCTACAAAAGGCCATTTACGTTTTGGAAACGCTGCAGGTCGACTCTACTACTTTACAAAACACGCTGTCCACTGCACTACGGGACAGCGTGGTGACGCTGGTCGTCGGATCAGCTTCGCCCATGGTTGCAGTCGATGAGGAGGACACCGACAGCACGGCCATATGGAAGCAAGATGCGCCAGTCGTACAACTCCAGCCTTACAAGCCGGTGTTGCTGGGACTGGGGAGCCAAAAGGGGACGCGTGGCGCTCTCCTCGACCTGCTGGACCACGTGGGTTCCCCGTCTCAGCAAACCCGTCTGGCAGCTGAGATGCTCGACTTTGTGCGTGATTCAAATGGGCTGGACCAAGTCTCGGCATTCTGGCTGTCGTTTGAGTTGGTCAAAGCCTCACTTACCAAATCGGCCGAAGCTGATAGTCTCCTCGACTTTTCTTCCTTGGCTGACGAGGGAGATGAGGCGGACGCGGTCTTGGACGATCTGTTGACCTTCTCGATTGGCAGGCTCGCATCGCATTCGGATGCCACGGACGAGGGAGACTGGCGTCTCGATGCCGTGGCCATGGAGGTCACGGCCTTTGCAGCCTCGCGGGCCAAGGAGGCATTCCGTCCTGAACTCATCGATGTCCTGTATCCGGTTTCCACATACTTGGGATCTCCCGAGGCACAGCTGCGTGGACATGCCATTGTGACACTGAACAGTCTGGCAGCATCGTGTGGCTACACGAGTGTGTCGGAGCTCATCATTGAAAATGTCGACTACATGCTCAACTCGGTGTCTCTGCGACTCAATACGTTTGATATATCGCCTGCCTCGACAAAAGTGCTGACCATGATGATCCGTCTGGCTGGCCCCCGCTTGGTTCCCTATCTAGACGACGTTGTGGCGGCCATTTTTGCGGCCCTCGACAACTACC
The DNA here is from genome assembly GCA_002215975.1 of Dryadomyces quercus-mongolicae. Classification (NCBI taxonomy): domain Eukaryota; kingdom Fungi; phylum Ascomycota; class Sordariomycetes; order Ophiostomatales; family Ophiostomataceae; genus Dryadomyces; species Dryadomyces quercus-mongolicae. The sequence goes on from NIPS01000043.1 coordinate 2,416,427, forward strand.
ATGGCTACCCGCTCTTTGTAGAGAACCTGTTTGCGGTGTTGGGCGAGGTCGTGCAGCAGAGTGTCAAGTCCGACACATTGCTGCTCGAGGACGCTCCATCGACGGCAGGGCCATCCCACAACCGCAAGAGACGGGCAGAGTTGACGACAATCGAAGCTCTACTCGGAATGCTCGATCAGCGTGCCAAGAGGAGAAAGACGGACGAAGAGGAACTCTTTCGGTCACGGGAGACAGCTGGACACCCCAAACAGCCATGGAAATCCGAGGCCGATGCACTATTACGCAAGCAGGAAGAGGGGACTGCGGAGAAGGACGGGGAAGAAGCAAGGGGACCAGACAAGGAGCTGGGGAAGCCGGAAGATCCCAAGACGCCGACCTACGCATTACTGGCGCGCATCACAACACTCACACAACACTACCTGACCGCACCGACACCGACACTGCGAAAGGCGCTGCTAGAGCTGCTGGCGACCGTCTCGCCGGCGCTAGCACCCGACGAGAATGCCTTCCTCCCCCTCGTGAACGCTGTCTGGCCCGTGGTGGTCACGCGACTCTACGACGGAGAGCCCTACGTGGTGATGGCGGCATGCTCTGCGCTGGGGGCGATCTGCGCCAGTGCAGGGGACTTTGTTGCCTCGCGGATCAAGGCAGAATGGCAAGGCGGTCTTGGTCGCTGGTGTGTGCGAGCCAAAGGCGAGGCAGCATCCAAAGCAGGGAGAACTGGTGCGAGTACTGGTACGAAGACAGGCACAGCCACGAAAATGTCATCCCTGCTTCAGATACGCGGGAAGCCGTCGTCGGGCGTAGGCACAGTAGTCCGTACAACGGACGTGGTCCTGCCGACGCGGGAAGCAGCCAGTGGTGGCGATGCGGTGCCGCCGCAGCTACAACAGCTGCAGCATGTGCAGGTGTCGTCGAGCCACCCAAGAGAGATGGTGTCCACAGGCCTCGGTCGGTTTGCTCAGGCCGTACAGATCTGGGAGGCCGTGGCTGGCCTGTTGACGGACATTGTCACATACGTGCGGCTAGACGACGACGTCTACGACCAGATTCTCGACCTCTTGGTGGTGCCTTTGGGGCCGGCACGTCTGCTGCCGCCGTCTTTGGAGCAGCGGGCGAGCGAGGCGCTGGAGGTGATCAATGCAGATGCAGTGTGGCTGGCACGCCTCAAGGCAGGATTGTTGGATACGTCTGCCACGACACGACCGCCTGCATTGGACGGTGTCCGGTTTGCGTCTCTGGGAGAGCCAGTTGGAACCTAAAGAAAAGGGGCTCTTTTACACCGCCCGAAGGGGCTGAGCAGAGCGGCAATGCGTTTTCGTATTTTCCGTATTTTCCGTATCTCTAGAGGGTAACACGGAAGGATGCAGAAGGCTTCCACAATGTCTTGTTTCTGAGAGAGGAATGCTGGCTTATACGAACGTTGAGGCACAGGGTCTCACGTGCATGATCGAATACAGCCAATGGGGCTGAGGATCCACCAGTTCAACACGCCATAAACGAAAACAGAACAGGATGCGGGTGCAGGCGGCCTAAGACAGGGCACATGGCTAGCCATGAGAGGAAAGCTAGGCGAAGGGGAAAGATAAAGCTGGGCTGATCAGCGTTGTCGGACCTCCCATTTGAAGTAAAAGGAGGAGAAGGAGGGGGTGGGAGATCAGCAATGGTCTGGGCCGCGTCATGGAGAAGAGGAGAAGCGGCTGCAATACCGTATCCGTAGGTCCACTTCGGGCTATCCCAAACACGAAGAACGAGGGGGGCAGAGGGGACGAGGGGACGAGGGGACGAGGGGACGAGGGGACGAGGGGACGAGGGGACGAGGGGACGAGGGGACGAGGGGACGAGGGGACGAGGGGACGAGGGGACGAGGGGACGAGGGGATGGGAGAAGTCCAGAACGTCTGGCCATGTTCCTCGGTAAAGCAACAAGCAATAGATCATACGAGCTTCTTTTGCCCCCTCTGATCAGAGCATAATAACTGCTGCCAAGACGGACGAGAAGGGGGGTACGGAAGAGAGACGAGAACGGCTAGAAGCATTCTAGAAGCAGTTTATTTGGCCTGTGCGGTGCACTATGGCGAGCCGTCCAATAATTTGCCTGCACAAAGGCCGCTAAGCACAGACGAAACAGAAAAAGTTGATTTGCCTCACTTGTTGGAGCATTTTCCGCCTCCCATCTCGGATGAGGCTTTTCTCTTTCTTGGGTTCCTGGCACCACCCGGAGGCATTTTTGCCTCTTTCCGTCTAGTTTGCTCATTCCAGGCCTTTTATTACCCCCCCTCCTCAACAGGATATTTCCCGTCTGCTCGCTACTTTCCGGGCGTCGACTACTCGTAAGATGTTTGAATCACACGGAGTCGCCGGCATTTTTGCGCCTCTCGAGCTAACTGTGGCTGAGACTATGAAGAGGCGTGAATGGGAATTGTCTCGTGGGGTTTTGTGTGCCGGATCGGGCTCTTCTCTGCTGACGCGTGTTTTCCCTCCCTTTCTCAGTGGCCAGCCAAGGAACGACGGACGCTAGAGCCGTCCGGGCATCCATTGGCTTCTGGCCCTGCGGCCCTGCAGCATCTGGCCACTCAGCAGCGAGAGAAGCCGAAAATGGGCAGCTATCTTAGGGTCTGGGCAGCCTAGACAAGCTCTCTTGGTATCTTGGTATGCAGGAATATCCGAGACCCAAGTACCTTTACATTGTATAATTTTGCCAAAAAAGGAATGCCTGATCGTCGTATAGTCTCTGCATTCGAAACATGCAAACCATGCTCCCGTAGCATCTTACGCCCCAACATCAATATTCCGTGCCAATACTCCGTACTCGTACTGCTTACTTGCACACTGTAAAATTGCAACGCTTATTTATGGGCTGCAGGGACTGGTCTACCCCATATTCACATTCAGGACCCACGGTTACGTTTATGTGTATGTCAGGATTGCATCAAGTGGATCGATCTCATATCTGTGGATCAAGCGGGCTTGTACTCGTACGAGCGCGGCGCCGTTGTTCCTATTTTCCACTTTCATCCGCGGTAATGTCTTGAGTCTTGAGCTCTGGCTGAGAGCTATGTGCTCGACGCGCGGGATTTCCCGTCAATCCTTCGTGGGCCAGGCCTGGTTTCTTGTATACAAAGTCCACGATCTGACGGGCCGAGGCAAGAATTGACCGAAATAGAGTACGGAGTATTCCGCAAAGTATACGAGTATTATACATAGTATGGCAAAGAGCTGACAGCTGACAACAGGAGCGTCGCAACGTAAAGCCCTGATCGACAACCTGCCCACCACCACGCTGGACTTCCAGAAGGCATGGAAGACGCACGGAAAGGAGGAGGTCTCGAGACGACGGCTAGTTTCGGGACAACATTCCTAAACGATGCCACATCCCGCGCTCTTCTGCAGTAGATCTACAAGCGTAACAAGCGAAGTATCTATGCGTCCATAGCGTCGAAGTAGGTAGGCACTGGAATGGACCGCTAGGGGCCATATGGCATATAGTATTGCGCCTAGTTACTGATAACACAATGCATAGACACTGTCAATTAAACGGAGGACTAAGCATTCCGTAATCCATGTTTCGGCTTGCAAAGGAAAGAGCTTGGACGGAGACCTGGACGGAGACCTGGACGGAAACGTGTCGGGTCCGTATCGAGTCCGTATCCTGTCTTGTGTCACATGAAAAGGACAGCTGACAGGTTTACCTCTATCTATGAATGAAACGGTAACTGCGACCGACTCGTATAAATACGGGGAGTCCGTTTGGCCACTTCTCTTTTTTTTTTTTTTTTTTTTGCTTGATAGAGAATTCTGCACAACACGTTTCGCTGGCTTGCCTTGCAGATCAGCCGTGAACGACGTGTGTCTGCCTCACTTCATATTCCGTATATCCTACATACTACTCCGTGCTCCGTACTCTGTACTCGTATCCTACGTAACGGCTGGCATTCCGGTGGTACTTCGTATCTAACTTAGACCAACGGGCTCTCGCTGATTGGCCAGTCTCCCAGACGGTGGAGTGGAACTGCCTGCTGATGCGCCTGGGACTTGCCTGAATGAGGGAGGCGCTCCAGGACTGCCGCTTCCTTATCAACGACTAACGCAAGTTTGGCTGGCGCAGGGTGCGGCAAGGAAAATCCGCCACGGTCAACTTCGCCTCCTGTTTGTGCACACACGTACGCGGCGACACATTGAAATGACAAACGGGTCCGTGGGAAATGGGAAATAGGAAATGGAAAATGGGCCGCGGCTCTTCAGCTGTGTCGCGTGTCGCGTGTCCTGCCTGCAGCTACGTCGTGCTCGTGAGACGGTCCCCAAAAAATAGCCTCGCCCTGAAACTGTGCGAGTGGGCGCTGGAAATGGGGAAATAGCGCTGGACTGGGCTGACCTGCAGGTGTTCCTTCCGCTGCCCGCGCCCGTAGAAGCACGTCTAGAACAACTGTATTTTTCCCTCCTTCTTCTTCTTCTTTTTTACCCACTATCATTACTTCCCACCATTTCATCACCGACCCCCCCAACAGCTGGGCTCAGTAAGTAATACAGAATTTACGGAATGCCTGACGTCGTGGCCATGTCCATTTCATCGTACTCTGTACTTGGGTACGGATCTGTATTTGTATTGCGGGGTCGATGGGATGTCTGGTTTGATCTGTCCTTTTTTCTTGGCTGTCAAACAAGCCTTTTTCTCTTTCCTTTTTTTCTTCTTTTTTTCCCGTCGTTTTTGCTTGGCTTCCCTGTTTCCGCACCAGTAACTCCGTACAGCAGGTCACTGCTGGGGGAGCTCGCGTTACCCGGCCTTGACCCCCAATGCAACGCTACGCAAGTCTTATCGCAGGCTAACTTAGATCGCCCCAGTCAGCCTTCTCCAGCGCTACCGGAAAGCTATGTACCTGTACTTTGTACCCAGAACCTGCATATGCCTTGTATACTCTCCCCCCCCGTCTTACAACTCACTCGCGAGCCCTTTGTTCCCAAACTGCGTCTATTGTCCACACGCGTAGTATTTTTCCTGTCGTAGCAGTATGTGCATACGGAATATTTAAATCTTCTGCACGTCCTCCCCCCTCCTCCTCCACCTCCTCTCCCCTGTCGTCCTCATCTCGGTGGTGTATCTTCGTTTGTAGGAAGATAGGCTTTGTTTTTATTTATCTTCTTCCACTTCACTCTTCCCTTCTGTTTCTTTTAATCTCTTTTTCTTATTGTCCTGAGCTACTCCTGTGACGAGACAAAAAAAAACACCCGAAAGAAAAATAAGAACACACACAAACACATACAACGTGCATCTTTCCGTCATGGCGGACGCCTTCGACAAGATTCCAGTCGATAAGGTCGGCGACCGCGAGACCAGCGGCAATGGCTACAGTGACTCTCACGATGAGGAGATCGGCATCGTCAACAGCGGGAACAACCTGCAGCGCGACCTGAAGGGTCGCCACATGCAGATGATCGCCATCGGTATGCCATTCCCTCAGTTTTGATTTACTTTTTCCTTTCTCTTTCTCTCCTCGTCGTGGTCTCCTTTCTGACTCTGTCCTCTTCCTCAGGTGGTGCTATCGGTGCCGGTCTCTTCGTCAGCTCTGGCTCTGCCCTCAGCACTGGCGGTCCTGCACCGCTCGTTATCTGCTACATTATTGTCGGTATCATGCTTCTGTTTACTTGCCAGGCCCTCGCCGAGCTGGCCGTGCTTTTCCCCGTCAATGGCGCATTCTACACTTATGTCGTCCGCTTTATCGACCCATCATGGTATGTTTTTCCCTTTCTTGCTGTTTTTTTCGGATGGTCCATTTTTCAAAATGGTCTACCTTTTTCAAAGACGTCTATCTGACACAACATTAGGGGCTTCGCCATGGGCTGGGACTACACGCTCTCCTGGCTGACCGTCCTCCCGTTCGAATTGACAGCCGCCTCCATCACAATCGAATTCTGGCGCGAGGACCTCAACGAGGGCATCTGGATCGCCGTCTTCCTGGTTGTCCTGGTTGGCATCCAAGTCTTTGGTGTTCGTGGCTACGGTGAAGTCGAATTCGTCCTGAGTTTCATCAAAATCCTTGCCTGCAGCGGCTTCATCATCCTCGGCATCATCATCAACTGCGGCGGCGTCGGCAGCCAGGGCTACCTGGGCGCCAAGTACTGGCACGATCCGGGCGCCTTCCGCAACGGCTTCAACGGTTTCTGCAGCGTGTTTGTCGTGGCTGCCTTTGCCTTTGGCGGTACGGAGCTGGTCGGTCTCGCTGCCGCCGAGTCTGCCAACCCTGCCCGGGCCATCCCCATGGCTACCAAGCAGGTCTTTTGGCGTATTGCCTTTTTCTACGTCGTCAACCTCTTCATTGTCGGCCTCATCATGCGGTCGGACGACGAGCGTCTGTTGGGTTCTTCGGGCGCCAACACCAAGGCCTCTCCTTTTGTGCTCGCCATCCAGGACGCCGGCATCAAAGTCTTGCCCTCCATCTTCAACGCCGTCATCACCATCTCTGTCATCAGCGTCGCCAACTCGTGCACCTTTGGCTCGACCCGTACCATGCAGGCCCTGGCTGAGCGCGGCATGGCTCCCAAGTTCCTGGCCTACATCGACAAGCAGGGCCGTCCGTTGTGGTGCATCATGATCCAGATCGCCTTTGGCTTCCTTGCCTTTATTGGCGAGTCTGGCAACTCCTCCACCGTCTTCACCTGGCTGCTGTCGCTGTCTGGTCTGAGCTACTTCTTCGTCTGGGGCTCCATCTGCCTGACGCACATCCGCTTCCGCTATGTCTGGAAGGCCCGGGGCAAGAGCCTTGACCAGATCCCGTATAAGCCCACTCTCGGCGTCGTTGGCAGCTACATTGGCCTGTTCCTCAACATTCTGTGCCTGATTGCCACCTTCTACAGCTCTCTCTACGTACGTTTTCTTCCATCTTCTCCTCTCCTCTTCTCGTTTCTCTTTCTTCCGAACCTAGCTGACTTTCCCAACAGCCGAGCTCCGATTCCAAGCCCGACGCGGCCGTCTTCTTCCAAAGCTACCTGGCCATGCCGATCGTGATTGCGCTATACCTCTTCTGGAAGATCAAGACCCGGGACTGGCGTATTTACCTCCGTGTGGAGGACATTGATATTACCACGGGTGCTCGGGAGCATGTTCCGGGTGTGGACGACGTCATTGAGAAGACGACAAGAAATCTGCCTATGCGCATCATCCGGGGTCTGTTCTAGATCCGGCTGGGGCAGCAGCAGATTCCCCGTCTCATGAGAAATGGGCTGGTTTTGGAACCCATTTTCTTATTTCCTATTTTCCTATTTTCTTTTTCTCTCAATCTCCCATCTGATGGATTCCTTGGGATTTGGGAAAGATAAAAGTTGGAAAAAGGGTGGAGGACGATTCTTTTTGAATCTTTTCATTGTTTTGCATTGTTTTGTGGTCTTTCTTCAATGATACCTCGTAGTTTTTTTTTTGTCTGGAAACAAAAGAGCCAAAGTGCCGTGCATTATGTAACCGACTCCGCATACAAATAACTTCACGTGCAGAACGATAAGATTACGAAAGTAGCGGCCAGAGGCCAAAGTGGGGGGTGGCTTGGGCTCCTAAGGACAGCTGGCGGTCAGCTGGCGGCTCCCCCAACGGTCTTGGTAGTCGCCTATTTGTCGCAGACTGGCATGAAACTGACCTGGGATACGGATAACCTCCACCGCCAACTACGGGGCTCGACGAGGAAGAAGCGTCGTCGTGTCGGCTGCCCCCGTTTGCCCTTCTCTTTTTTTTTTCTTTTTTCTTTTTCTCTTCTATTCTGTTTCTATTTCTTGTGTGTCTGTGAGTACTTGTCCCCGCATGCGATCTCCGGTCATTACGGGAATTTCTTCAATGCCCTCAATTCTCGAATAGCCTCTCGAATTGCTGCCTGGCCAGGATCCCCTATCCAATACTACCAACCGCGTCGGCCGAGCGTGTATCCTGGGATCTGCAGTCCATCCGAATTGACACCATCTTGCTTAGACAACCCTTTTGAGTGCTACGAATTCTAGAACATATCGCCTTATCTGGCTGGTCTTCTTTTGCCGACCCCTCTCTTCCTCTTCTCCTCGTCCCCCCTCCCCCTCTCTCGAGCCTCTTTTCGACATAAGCTCTGGCTGTACGGAGAACCTTACGCGACCGCCTCTGGGCCTGCTTTCCATTTTTGAGACTGCAGCTCCTTCCATCGACACGAACGGCCCCCGAGCCATCCATCTGTCTCCTCCGTCCTCTTCCGTTCCTCCTTGTCTCCGACATCCTCTTCGATCGCCAGGGATGGCTTCCTATGGCCAGGCCATGCCCATGGCCCGGCCCGGGCAGCAGCAGCCACCACCGCCGGGCGTTCCGGCGGCAGCCGCAGCTTACCATCATCACGGACACAGTACTGCCCCACAAGGCACGTTTGCATCCGGCACCAAGATCCAGGTCGGCAGCCACCGTGTGGTGATCCAGAAATACCTGTCCGAAGGCGGCTTTGCCCATGTGTACCTAGTGAAGATGCCGACGCCCGTGGACGGCACCGACTTGGCCGTGCTCAAGCGTGTGGCTGTGCCTGACAAGGACGCGCTGCGTGGTATGCGGACCGAGGTCGAGACTATGAAGCGGCTCAAGGGCCACCGTGCCATTGTCACGTACATTGACTCGCATGCATCAGAGATGCGCGGTGGCGGCTACGAGGTGTTTCTGTTGATGGAATACTGTGACGGCGCTGGTCTCATGGACTTTATGAACACGCGGCTGCAGCATCGCCTGACCGAGCCTGAGATCATCAACATCTTTGGCGAGATCGCTGAGGGCGTCGCTTGTATGCACTACCTGAAGCCGCCGTTGCTACACCGCGATCTCAAGGTCGAGAACGTGCTGATCAGCACTGGTGGCGCCGGCGGTACCGGTCGTCGTCGCTTCAAGCTCTGTGACTTTGGCTCCGCCGCGCCACCGCATCCGGCGCCCATGTCCGTGGCCGAGTGCCGCCTCCTTGACGAAGACGTGCAGCGCCACACAACGCTGCAGTATCGCAGCCCCGAGATGGTTGACGTGTACCGGCGACAGCCTATTGACGAGAAGTCGGACATCTGGGCGCTCGGCGTGCTGCTCTACAAGCTTTGTTATTACACGACACCCTTTGAGGATCAGTCTTCACAGCTGGCCATTCTCAACGCCAGCTACCGGTTCCCCAGCCATCCGGTCTTCTCAGATCGGCTCAAGGGTCTCATTGGTGTGTTTTTTTTTTCTCTTGGCACATAGCCTGAGCTCCCCCTTATCTAACATGTCACTTTTTCTGCTTAGCTTCCATGTTACGCGAAAACCAGCAGAACCGGCCGAATATTTACCAAGTGCTACGTGAGGCGTGTGTGATGCAAGGAAAGGAGGTGCCCATTAAAGATGTAAGACCTTTTGCGAGCCAAGACAGGTGGAAGCTCCTGGTTACTCACAACTTCACCAGATTTACTCTGGCCGGTCTACATCCGAGACGCGGGGCCGCCAGAAAACGTCTACTGCCGACCAGTCGAAGCCGACGGTAGTTGGAGCTGTCTTTGCTCCCCCACAAAAAGAGGAGCAGATCATACCCGAAGTCGTACCGATGCGACGGGGCCGCCCCACAGCTCCGACACATGCGAGCCGGTCTCCTGCGCCGAAGCCGAGTCCGTCGCCCATGCGGGTGACCAGTGGCGACCCGTTTGCTGCACTGGATGCGAAGGCCCAGTCGGCAGACGAGTTGTCTGGGCGGTTTCCCACGCTCGACCAGTTTTCGCTGCTGCACGACCAGGGCACCAAGTTCTCCTTTGACCAGTCAGCCCCGAGTGCACCCGCGCCTGTGTCTGCGGAGGCACAGAAGCTTGCGGCAGGTCGTTTAGCCGACAGCGCCTTTGCAGCGGGGACGGTCAAAACGAGCGCGCCAGTCCCGCAGGCCACGCTGGCACAGGCGACGGCGTCGGCCGCTGCAGCCGGCAAGCCTCCGTCAAGGCCATACATGCCATCCGGTACATCGCCTGAGGGCGTGGCACTGGCGACGACACCGGTCAACAAGCCGCGGGAGGTGAGCCGGGCGTCGGCCATCATCTCAAGCACACCAGAGTTGCGGGCGATTTCGGCGCAAAAGGAGCAGCAGATGGAGCAGAAGCCGCCGCTGCCTGCACGGCCGGAGATGGTGTCAACAGGGACCATGACGTCGCCCTCGCCGCCGCTGCGGCCGACCCGAGACGGCTCTGTGCCGCCGTTCCAGATCTTCCGGTTCCCGACAGCGGACCATTCACCGCTTCGGGGATCGAGCGCAGCAAAGCCGCCGTACCAAGACGAGAGCGGGTATGGACTGAAGGCGCAGCCCTTGTCGCAGTCACAGTCACAGACGAGCCACAGCCGCTACCCATCGTCTTCGCGGCCGTCTCTCGAGGGTGGGCGGCCCGGACTCGACACCCTAGATCCGGGGATGAACCAGCCACGGACGATGAGCATGCGGCAGCGTCCTGCCAGCACGTATCTGGAGTCGAACCTGGACTACCTTCGAGAGAAGGAGAGCAGCGGCGTGGGGATCAGTGCGAAGTTATCGCCACGGCTGGCTCCCAGTGGTGGTGCAGGCGGGCTGCGGGACGAGGCGGCGATCGAGTCGAATGTGGACTATTTGCGTGCCAAAGAAGACGACAGCAGCAACAAGCGAGACTGGGGTCTGCACAGTAAGCAGGGCACCAGCAAGCGCACCAGCATGACGGCGCTGTCCGGGACGAAGAACATTCTGGCGGGCAAGTTTGGCGACGCGTTCAAGCGCTTCGAGACCACTACGGGCAGTGGCAACAGCAGTGCCAACCCCATTGAGCGGACGCCGTCACCGTTTAAGCAACTGGAACGCCAGGGTCAAAGCAGCAGCAGAAGCAGCAGCAGTGACGAGCGGTACCGGGACAACGCGTACGGTGTCGAAGACCTTGCCAATGAGCAGGTTCTCGAAGAAACGGACGACATGAGTCCAGAGGCGCGACGCGAGATTGAGCGCCGACGCCTGTCGATGGAAGAGAAGCGAGTAGCTGCAGCAGGAGCTGAGTATCGGCAACGGCTGGCCTCGCGGACGGGGGTGGCAGGGAGCAGTGCGAGCAGCAGTGGTCCACCGCTACCCAAGAGCATCGGCGGCGTATCCCGGGCCGTGTCGATTCAGAACCGGGTGCAAAGTTTGCTGAGCGAATCGCAGACGAGCACGGCACCGACACGGACGGCACAGGGCTATGGCCATTTTACGGACGATGTATCAACAGAGGCGGCAGCAGCAGCGGCGGCGGCAGCGGCGCCGTCAGGAGGCGATGCCCGACCGGAATTGCGGAAGAAGCCGCTTGTGCGTACAGGCACGATACCGGTGGCATCGGGGACGGGGCCATCTTCGTCAGTTGATGCTGGCGCCCTGCCACGGTCCCAAATGACAGGGACCAGCAAGCCGGCAGCACCGCCGAAACCGGTGCACCTGAACATGATCAGCCGGACGAATACAATGGATAGTACCATTGGCACGGCAGCAGATGTGCGTTCGGGCTCGCCTACGATGGCGACGGCGAAGCGGCCGATCCTTGTGGGCGGACGATCAGTGTCACCGACACAACTGATGGCGACGGATCTGCCCGGCCAGCCCGTGCTGGAGGGCATGTCGCTGCAGGATCGGGACGACTACATCCAGGACTTTGCACGACGGTTTCCCAGCCTGACGACGATTGAGATGGTCGAGCGAGACCTGGCCGCGGAGGAAGAGCAGGGCCGGGGACGGTGATGGTAGGAGCGTCGGTGTTTCTTTTTTTTTTTTGAAGGGGGTTTTATTTTTTGATAGTCTTGACTTTCTTTCTTCTTCTTTTCCCGTTCTCTTTTTTTTCTTTTCTTTTTCTCTGCATATAGGCATCATCCTCGTCCCATATAACATGCGGCATGCCCACGATCACGTGGACCGCGTGAGTCAGCGGGTGTTGCGCTAGGGTAATATTACTTGTTGGTCTGGCTTTGTCAGCTTTGGGGGGTTTGTATTAATATGCTGTATGACTGTGTAAGCTCGCCGAGGAAGGGCTCTATTGGCCGAGCATCGGCGACCTGTAGCAGGGCGTTTAGGGCAGTTTCAGGCAGATCGGCGAGCGGAACCTTCTGTAACTTATGGACCACTGCGGAGTACTTCCACTACTTATAGGAAGCACCGATCTCCCATTTGGCTTGATCAAGACATCCGCGGAATCATTTACAAGTATTCATTAAACCTTGAAACATGTGCTTCGGAACCGACTGTCCTACGTGTGGTAAGTCTGACAGACCTGTCCTCTCTTCCCAACAACTGCTCACCTCTTCCAGCGAAGAAGACCTGGCGTGGCTGCGGCCGACACATTCCGCAGGCCCTGAGCGGCGTGCCCGAAACCGAATGGTGCACTTGTCAGCCGCGAGTGACTGTCGACGGCAAAGAATATCCGCCAGCAGCCAAGTCTGCTGGCGTGGGATCTCTTTTCGGGGGGTTCTTTGGTGGAGGCAACAAGACCGAGTTGTAGACTAGATGGATAGAAGCTTGACTCGATCATGAATGGAAATACAAAAGGACGAGAACTACCGAATACGGAATCCTCCCTGGTCTTATCTGGTGCGGAGTCTTCCGACCGATCGTCTGCTTAGACCGGCACCGCATACGGAATGATAATGCGCTATTGGTGATTCGCCCTTTCCTGCATTTCCATTAGCAATCAGTCCATGCTCTCTTTCCTTTTGTAGATAATCGAGCCCGGCCTATCTATTATCAGTGACTTCCCCTCTTACACCCGACATCTTCTCCCCAAAAGAAGCGGAAAACGAGACATTCTGCTGGGAACAAGCAACCAATTCCTCTCCGGGACAACTTGCTCGCATATCCATATTCCATCATGTTGCCGCTCCGGCCACTGTTGGCCATGTGGCCGGTCGCCACGCCGGACTCAGCTTCTGCTTTGGCGCCTTCTTTTGCATCGTCAACTTCGACTTCCGCATCTTCTTCTCCTTCTTCTTCTTCTGTGTCGGCACCTCCGTCGCCTCGACTCCATCTCAGCGTCTTCGCTGCCTTGCTCGTACTCTTCTTCGTCTTCGTCGTCCCGGCCGTCCGCTCGCCGCTGCGCCGCATCCCTGGCCCGCGTCTCGCACGCTTCACGTCGACCGTCCTGCGATGGAAAGAGTTCCAGGGAAAGCGGACACTCTATGTTCACGAGATGCACAAGCGTTACGGCCCGGTGGTGCGCCTGGCGCCCAACGAGGTCTCGTTTGCCTCGGCCGCCGCCGTCAAGGACATCTACGGGTCGGCCGGCAGCGGCTACGACAAAACGGACTTTTACAACCTCTTTACCGTCTACGGCCGGCGAACAATGTTCTCGACGCTGAACAAGGAGAATGTAAGGCTCATTCGTCTGTTCCCCTCTTGTCCATCTCGTCTGCTGACCGACAGCACGCTCACCGCCGTCGCATCTTGGCCGACCGGTACGCCAACACCAACGTCATGAAGCCCTCTTCGCTGAGCGGCATTGAGACGCGTTCGCAGGTGTTTGCACAGCTCTGTGGAGATGCTGTTGATGGCATCCATGATATCTATGTATGTTGGAACTAAACAGCCCGTCGAAGCATACGACTAACACCTTGACCAGATCTGTAAACAGTTTCTGCCCAATGCCTCGTACCTATTCGATCGAACTAACCAAACAACTAATAGCCCTGCATGCGTATGCGTTTGACTGCGTGACACACCATCTCTTCCACCCCTACGGCACGGACTCGCTGCGGAACCAAGACGACGAACGGATCATGCGTGAAGTGACTTTTGACAGCAGTCTGCAGAGTATGACTGTCATCCTCTTTTGTTCTATGGACAATTGCTTACCCATTCCAGACCGCCTCATTAGCTACCACTACCCGGTTCTACACGACCTGACCGGCAGCCTTCTCGCCCTGTTCATGAAGCCGCGCGAGACACCACTGGCCCGAAAGTTTGTGCTCGAAACATCGGCCCGTCCGGATCCGGCACCGTTTACATTGCTCAGCCGTATGAATGAGAAGCGGCAGAAGGCGAAGGAGGCCGAGATGGAGGCTCCTGATGTCGAGAAGAATGCCAATTTCGACCTGCTGGACGCTGCTGCCGAGAGCATGGACCACATGGCTGCCGGTATTGATACTACGGGCGATGCCCTGTGTTTCCTTATGTGGGAGCTGTCGCAGCCACGCTCGATTGCCTTCCAGGAACGTCTGCGCCGTGAGCTCCTCGAGAATGCCCAGAAAGCTGACCCGCTGCCTTTTGACCGTCTGCCCCTGCTCGACGCCATCGTCCAGGAGGGTCTGCGCTGTTTCCCGGCCATTCCCATGTCGCTGCCGCGGGTTGTGCCCGGTCGAGCTTGGGGTGCGCGAAGCGCATCCCGAAACCAGAGCCAGCCGACCGGCCCCGCTGGTATGGACGGCCGCGTCATTGACGGCTACTTCCTGCCGGCTGGCACCGTTGTCAGCAGCCAGGCCTACTCCGTGCACCGCCTGGACACCAGTGTCTTCCCCGAGCCCGACACGTTCAACCCGGACCGCTGGATGACTACCGACGGCGATGCCGAACGCAAGCGGCTCTTCTTTGCCTTTGCTGCCGGCGGTCGCGGATGTGTCGGCAAGCAGTAAGTTTTATTGCTCTATATTAAACCTGTACTCCATTCTGACTGTCAGCCTCGCTCTGGCCGAGATGAAGCTGCTCCTGCGGGACATCTACAGCCGCTTTGCCACCGCTCCCGAGGCATCCATGACCGACGAGGCTATGAGCATGTCGGACCAGATCATCTCGACACGTCCCCTCGGACAGAGATGCCTGCTCAAGTTCATTCCGCTCGACGAGCTGTCCAAAGAGTCTGCGGACTCGGAGTAACGACTTGTAGTTGTAGATAGCCCAAGCCATGCACATCGATGACTAAGCCATATTATGGAATCACAGTGAGTCATTTTCATTTGTACTGTATGCTAGTACTGTGTGGTTTAGTGCCCTACCACTAAATCCGGTTCCTGGTATTCATGTGACTTACGGCCCCCGCCCAGATCTCATTTGTGGGATGGTCAGGCGGGGCGACTGGTTTTTTTTTTAATCATCCTTTTTCCACTGGAACTCCACCTAATCGGCAAATCTCTTCTTCTGCATTCTCTCGCAGTCTTCTTCTGGAGCAACGAAAAAAAAATCCATCCGCGCTGCAAATACTGCAAAAAAACCCTCCTCCTTACCAAAAAACGAACCGTCGTCACTGACGCACCGTTGACACACGTTTACCATAAAATCACCACTTCTGCGGACTTTCGGCCTTTTGCCTCTTTTTTTCTGCCTCACAAAAAAAATCTCATTTCCGCCCTGTCCTTCCTGGCCGGCCTTCAGCTCGCCATACGGAATAGACAACGCAACATCTTTGGCCTCCGCGCGTCCTTTTTTTTAATCTTCGCCATCCTACAACCACCCTATTTCCATCACCCGTCAACGGTGTCGCCCTCGCACTTCTGAGCTGCTCTTATTTTGACCTCTTTTTCGCAGCGACCAATTTTTTTCCCTTACCCTCCAAACCCTCTTCCAGACAACCACATAACCCGGCTACAGGACACAAGTCTTGTTTATGTATCAGCACGACCATATCTCCGAGTCTACTCACTCACCTCCCATTCGGCTGCAGACATTTCGCATAGCGCGAAAGCCTTGTAGCATCGGTCAGAGTCCTCACGGCTGAAGCCCTCGAGAACCACACAGCGCCCAAGACGCCCTATCCAAATCTACCTACTACATTCTTGTCTGAAAGGCAGCAAAAACACATCCACTCCAGCCAACAACAATCCTACTCGCTTGCCCATCTTGCGTTCATGCCTCCTATTCTCAGGAATCAGAACCGACTGTCTCTTATGTCCACGCAAAGAAGCCCTGCTCTTCACTAACGCCCCGGCAACTCCTCTTCTCTTCCGTGATCCTCGCGATTTCTTCATGCATTCCTCCCCGGCCCTCGCCTGATTCCAGACAAGAGCCCGTTCGCCGCCACTACTTCCTCGTCCCTTTCGATATCTCGCCAGTTTGCATTGCAATTCCCCTCCACCCTTCCAGAAACTAGAAACGTTCCACGGTCAAAACCCAATCAACCGCCACCATGAGTCTCATCAACGTTCGCCGTGACGTCACCGACGTCTTCTACCGCTACAAGATGGAGCGGATCCAGACCAAGATCGAAGGCAAGGGTAACGGTATCAAGACCGTTGTCACCAACCTCAGCAGCGTTGCCCAGTCCCTGGCCCGCCCCGGAGCCTATCTTATCAAGTACTTTGGCTTCGAGCTCGGCGCTCAGACCAACATTGACCCGCCCGACGACCGCTGGATCATCAACGGCGCCCACGAGGCTGCCAAGCTCCAGGACTATCTCGACGGTTTCATCTCCAAGTTTGTGCTTTGCAAGAAGTGCAAGAACCCCGAGACCGTGGTGCAGATCAAGGACGGCCGCATCTGGCTCGACTGCAAGGCCTGTGGCCAGCGCACCGAGGCAGACCTGCGCCTCAAGCTGAGCGGCTTTATTCTCAAGAACGTGCCGAAGAAGGGCAAGAAGGACAAGGCCGAGCGCAAGGCGGCCCGCAAGGCGAAGCAGAACGGAACGGCCGGCAAGGACCAAGACAACAGCGTGGGCAACGGCAGCGGCGACGACAACTCCGGCTCTGGTGCCGACGGTACCGTGGCAACCACGGCGGGTGCCAGCGACGACGAGGCCAGTGTCTCGCCCGTTGCGGCCACGCCTACGGCCGCGGTGGCCAAGGACGAAGATGCCGGTCCCAAAGAGGTCGAGTGGAACGTGGACATGACCGAAGCGGCCATCCGGGCACGCCAGCAGGCGCTGCCGGACGAGTTCAAGCAAAAGATGCTGCTGCATGCCAACGGTGGCGAGGACGACGACGAGGACGGCGAGGGCGGCGGCAACACGGTCTACGACCAGCTGGGCGACTGGATCCGTGCGCAGGCCGAAGAGAAGGGCAGCATCGACAAGGTCGAGGACATTGCCATTTACATCAAGGCCCGCGAGTTCGGCATTGAGGGCAAGCACCGGACTGTCCTGATCTTGGCGCAGACGCTCTTTGACGAGAACATCCTGACGCAGATCCCCAAGCGTGCGGCCATGCTCAAGCGGGTGAGTACATTTAGACCTCTACTACTGTCAAACATAACATTCCCTAACAACCAAGATTGTCACGTCGGAGCGCCATGAAAAGGCCCTGCTGGGCGGCACAGAACGTCTGCTGGGCCAGATGATCAAGACGAACCCAGACGTGATCGACAAGGTGGTCAAGATCCTGCAGCTGTACTACCACAACGACCTCATCTCCGAGGACGTCGTCACTAAATGGGGCACCAAGGCCAGCCGCAAGTACACCGACCTGGCTTCGTCCAAGAAGGTGCGCAAGGCGGCCGAGCCGTTCCTGACGTGGCTGGCTGAGGCCTCGGAGGAAGAGTCGGAGGACGATGACGACGAAGAGGAGGACGACGAATAAAGCGACAAGACACAAGATTGACACAACATGGGGAAGAAAAAAAAGAGGATACCGTCCTCGATAGATTGTTACACATCCAATTCTCCTTCACCTGCCGGGATACATGGCAAAAACCTCTTTCCGACTCTGAAATATGAGAAGGGAATTGTTTTTTGCCGTGTTTTCCTCCCCTCTTTGTATACGCTTTTTTTTTTTTGCTTTGGTTTCTCTTCACTCATTCATTGTTACTACCTGCAGCATCATTGCCAGAACCATCTTCCCTCCTTGTACGACCGGTCTTGGCATCGAGCACTCTCTGTTAACCTGCTTGGCATTGTATTCGCTATTGTGACTCCATCATGACAGTTTTATGGTAGCACGAGAAATTGATGCATGATTATTATTTTCTGATCGGCCAGTGAATCCCTCTCTTCTACCTTTCGCCTCATTACAATTCCATCGTTGGCCGTGATACAACATAAAAGCTGCCTTGACCCCGAATGCCCTTCAAAGGGTATTTTGTAGAAGCCGCACACAATCAACACCACCGTACACATTACTCGTTCAACACTTCCATAAAAACCCAGCCGAATCACCATTGTTCTCCATTGCCAGTAAAAGCAGGCGGATCATTTCTGCTCTGCGCTGCCGTTGGATCCGCCCAGCTCGGCCGGAAATCATTGTCGTGGTTGTCAGTCTCCTTTTGCTTATGCCGACTAGAGCGAGTTGGGCGCTCCCGCTTCGACGGCAGAGTCTCCCATACGTTGGAAGGACCATAATCCCATGCCCCTGGCATGGTCGTGTGTCCTGTGTCCAATCGAGTTAACCGGAATCGCCTCAATTCGAAGGCGTCCCCATTTTAACAGACAATCATAATTCCAGACGTGTCTTACCATTCTTCTGATTCGGCGACTCCTCCACCCAATCCCATTTCCCGACATCGCCACTGTTGCGCTTCTTTCTCCTGCTACGGGTCATGGTCGGCATGACGTTCGATTCTTGGGGGTAGCTGGTATACCCAGACGAGGATCTTCTCCAGTTGTCGCTGCTATCATCAGGTGTGTTGGGCTGGCTTCGACTGCCATAGTTGTCCAGGTTTCCCCAGGAGTCATCATGCACGTTGCTATCATCTTTGGCGTTGACGTTGTCGTTGACATTGTCGTTGCTATGGTTGCCAACACTTCCTGTTCCCCATGCGTCGTTGTAGTTTGTATTTCCCCAGAAGTCATCGCCTTTGTCTCCTCGGTTATCGGCCGGTCCGTTACCCCATGCATCCCCGGCGTTCTGGTTTGCCCAGCCCTCCTCTTTGGGTGGCTCCGGTGACGGCGGATTGTCCCACGCACTCCGACCCCATCCTTTGCCAGTGTTGTCGTCATTGTCAAAGACATTGGCGGCATTGTTATTGGTATTCAGACCATCATCTTGATCACCATTGTCTCTGGGCGAACGCCATTGGTGATTCTGGTGATGGTTCGGGTGATTGTTTGGGTGAGAGCTGTAATGATGATTTCGCCGATGTTTTCTCGAGCCAGAAGCATCCATGATCTTAGGAGGCGACGTCTGTTCCCTTCCATATTCTCTTCTGTGGTGGCCATGGTTTTTGTTCTCGTCTGTCTTCCTGAAATTATGCGGCACAGGTCTTGCCATGCCCTCAGGTCCCGTGCAATTGTAGTAGGAATTGGGCGGGTATCCTGTCATGGCTGGCTGATATTGAGGCTGCCCAGGCCAGTATGGCATCGATGGAGCAGCTGGCCAAGGCAAATTTGGCTGTGCAGCCTCGTAAAAGGGGTTAGCCAATGGATGCGGTTGGCCAGTGGGGAGGCTGTAAATCCTTCTCTGGCTTCGAATCGGATACAATGTCCCCGACGGATTCCCGTAAACAGGGCCATGGTACACTCGGACTGTGGCGCTTTCACAGTCATAAAAGGAGTTGGGTCTCGGATCCTCCGGCTCTTCAATAGCATGTTCAACTTTCAAGATCTTTGCTTTGATTGGGAGAAGAAGGTTTGGTCGAACAAGCTCTGGGTGTGGTACCGTGTTTGTTGTAAAAGCTGCAGCTTGAACGACTGCCTTCTTTGGCTCTTCCTTCGACTTGGGAGATGTTGTATTGGTTTCTGCAGCCTTGGTTTCCTCTTTCTTTTCGCTGCTTGGTTCAGAGGCCTTGACCTTTTCAATATACGTCAGTATATCGTCTAATATGTCATCTTGAAAGGGGTTACTCACTTCTTGCTTTCTGGAGTGGCGTCTGTGCGATCTCCGCACTCTTCTTTTCTTTCTTTGGGAATCCGTATCTGTGCTTGCGTAGGACTCATAACTTGATTCGGACTCGGAAGACTCTGTTTGGGATGCAGTGCCTGACGAATCGATGGCAGAGTGCACTTCAAGTGCTTTGATATGTCAGCCAACCAGTCTCGTGTATCAGAGCTTTCATTGAACATCACTTACTTTTGCGCTTTCTCCGAGGAATTTTGCTCTTTGGGCGAGCCACAGACGACCTGTCATCACTGGAGTCGGATTCGTCAGAAGAATCATTGTGTCCACGCCGTCGTAGATCTCGCAGTTTCTGACTCAGCCGACGTTCCTGGTAAAAGAGACCAAGTTTTTTGCGTTTGATCTTGCATTTAGTGCACCGACACCTTTGAAAATCGTCCTTGTCATGGCTACTAGAAGTCGACATGCTGGAATGAGAATGGCTACGGCTGCGGCTTCGACTTCCCTGTCTCTTGGCCCGGTGCCGTCTCTGGCCTCGCTTCTGCTCATCACTACTCACATCCCCGTTGGGTACACTGCTACTTCCGCTATTCGTGTCAGAAGTTTTTGACGTGCTGCTCGTCATCTCAGTGGAAGAGGCTGCGACGACTTTCTTGAGGGCTGGTTTGGGAGGACTGGAAAACGAAACCTTTTTGGCAGCGGGACTGTTTGGATCTGTGGTTGCTGTATTGCCAAGGCGGGTGACGCGCGGGTAGGTTAGTGCCACCTTCTCAACTTGATGTTCGTCATCGGTAAACAGTTCGAGTTTATATTGTTGTACCTCGGCTTTGGGGGTTGCAGCATGTCTGCGTCTTCTCCTTGGCAGGTTTTGGCCAATCATCCACTCCCCAAAGGAGTGAGGCGGCATGATTCCAGGCAGGGATGGGCAAAAGTTTTGATATGATTTGGACGTGAGAAGGGGAAGCAAGTAGGCAAATATTTGGTGGCTAGAATAGAATAGGGGAAAAAATTCGGTTCGAAGGTGGGAAATAGTTTGTCGAATTACGCAGAGTAGACGGCATCCTGAGGTTTTCGTTTTCTGTTGACGAGGTGACGAGGATCTGAGGTCGGGTGAAAAAGACCAAGAAAGAAGGCAGAAATTTGCCGAGAAATGGAACGGCAGAGACCAGTCGTCAAGAAGACGGGAAAAGGTGAAGGAACAAAAAATGAAGCAAAACAAGAAAATGAAGCAAAAATACGGAAACCCTTGGAAAAGGGAAAGTAAATACTGTTCCGTTGGAATTTCCTAAAATGGATTAAACGGTTCGGAGTTGTTAAAAATGGGGGAAAGAGGGACGGATCCGTGCAAATCCAAGGAAAGAGCAAACGGATGTAAGAGGGAAGTCACGGTTTAACCGGCCTTTACCCAGAAAGGGAATTTTGCCTTGTTAATCTAGGCAGCCATGTCGTTTACCCGTCTATCTATTCTGATGCATCGCTTTCGGTCATGCTCTCGATTCTCACGATATTTGACACGCAACGATCTGCAAAACTAGGCCCATTTTCGCCCATGGCATGGGGCTTCCCCAGTGCACAGACTGGACATGGGTTGCACGGTGGTAAGGCTGAAGAGATCCAGGATATGGAAACATAAAAAGCTTATTTTATTCGTTCCAGGGTATAAATGCAAGTTTTTTTTTTTTGTTTTTAAATATTTCAGTTCCTTTCCTTCGTTTGCCATATGCCGGTTGGATGCAAATGTGATTGCCACGTCGCCCCCAATGCAAATTGCAAATGTCTCCATGAAAATATCCATGCGAAAACCAGTCCATATCCGCATGTCTGCCGCCTAAAAATCTAACCAAGTATAAATGTTAGTTGATGCCTTCTCCCCATCCGAAGGCATGTTTCAGCATGCCCGTTTTTGTCTTACTTGGGCAGTGGCTAACATGGTGTGTGTTCGTGACCATGTTCCAAGCCAGGGCCGAATCAGTTGGGCAGGCGCACAGCATAGAAGATGCCGCTGTCCGTGATGTACCAGCGGCAGCCGATGCGGTCAATGGTGGCGCGGTTGCGCTGGGTCCAGTTGCCGTCGAGCTCACGCACCCAGTAGAAGCGGGACTTGTCGTCATCGGCGGGCTTAAAGTCCTGCGGCTCATAGAGGTTGTTGGAATGAGCGAACTCGAGCTGTTCTTGAAGGACTTCGCCAGATGTCTGACCCACGCCAAGGGCCGCTTCAGGATGGATTCCCATGCCATCGCCAAAGCCGCCAGGCATGGGAGAACCCGGCATCATCATGACGGACGGAGGTCTACCACCGCCGATACCACCACCTCCAAACCCAGTGCCGGACAGGGGGGCCTGCGAGACAAAAGTGGACTGGGTCATACCAGGACCGATAAAAGGCATCATCGGGGCCGTCGTAGTAGCAATGCCACCTGTGGCGACGGGAACATTACCAATGGGGATGCCCTGGGTCTGTAGGTGAATACAGATATCAGCATTAGGACAATGAAAAGACATGAGGTAAGAACCCGAATAAATAAACGGAAGTAACAAGAAGAAAAGGAAAAAAGAGAAAAAGGAAAAAAAGAAAATAAAGAAAAGAGAACAGAAAAGAGAACAGAAAAAAGCAAACAGCAAACGAAAATAGAGCAACAAAGACAATGAAATAAACAAGTAAAGAGATTGACCGCTTGGTAACCCCAATTCCAGTCGACTAAAGCTGTGATCAAACATTTGCAATGCTGTGAAAAGGTAGGTATAAAACAGGATAAATGACACCCGGATTTGATAGCTGTCTCCCATG
Organism: Dryadomyces quercus-mongolicae; assembly: GCA_002215975.1. Taxonomy (NCBI): domain Eukaryota; kingdom Fungi; phylum Ascomycota; class Sordariomycetes; order Ophiostomatales; family Ophiostomataceae; genus Dryadomyces; species Dryadomyces quercus-mongolicae. The sequence goes on from NIPS01000043.1 coordinate 2,438,862, forward strand.
GTAGACGAAAGAGGAGAAACTGACAGGTGTGCCGAAACCAGGCTGCGGCTGGATGTAGACGAGCCCAATACCACCCGGACCCGGCACAGCCATGGGCATGTCGTTGCGCGGGATGTACGTATGCAACATGGGTCCATTGGTAGCGTCGGGAACGGCCGGGAAGAAGTTCACGCCGGTGCTGGCCGGGTCGGCACCAGCAGCCAGCGTAGTGCCAAACGTGTAAGGCATGGCACCAGGAACAGTGGATCCGATGAAGCCAGGCGCGCCAGGCGTGCCAGGGATCGTAGAGTAGGGCAGCTGGCCGTAGCCACGAAGAGGTCCGTTCATGTGCGTAAACACAGGATTGACGCCCAAGGCAGGATTGAAGTTTGTATGGATGGCATTCATCCCTGTCACGTTGCCCGTAGGAGGTCCAGCAGCCGCTCGAGCTGTAGTGGTCTGCAGAGAAGGCGAACCACCGATCGAAGCAGGCTTCTTGCCTTTATCTCTGCCTCGGGCAAACGTTCCAAACGCCTCGCTGGCGTACCCGCTGAATTCGTCGGTATCTTCGACGTCCTCCACGCGAGAACGACGGTCCACGCTCGAAAGAAGACTGGGCTGGGCAGGCTGATGCTTGCGAGCCTTGGTAGGAGTCGGTCGAGTACCAGGAGCGACGTTGAATGAAACACGTCGGTGACCGGGTTTGGTATATTTTTCCGTTGGAGATACAGTCGACGAGGACATTTTCGTCGCAGAAAATGGGAACACAAAGAGAGAAGACAAAATAGTATATCGGATGGGAGGGACCGAGGGGGAAAGCACAAAAGATGAGGTGCAGCAGCTGACGGAAAGAAGGTCAAGTGCCAAAAAAAAAAAACAGAAAACAATAAACAAAGGCAAAAAAGACACAAAGTCACAAAGACAAGAGAAATATTATATAGTGCGGCCACAGCCGGATCTTTTGTGCGAGAAAAAAAAACCGAGTACGGCCGAGAAAGGAAGGAACGAGGTCAGGTGGATTAGGCAAGAGCGAGGGGTGTCATGACGGGCAGATGAGTGACTCGGTGAAAAGAGGGAGAGTCGGCAAACGCAGGGAATAGACAGCAGACAATGAAGTAGCAAGGACAGAAAGACAGGAATCGAGAAAAGAACAAACGAGCAAACGAAATAAACTGAAAAAAAGAAGATAAAAAGAAAAGAGGAAAAAAAAACCTACAGATGCAGGCTTCAGCACCCACTGCTGGCCAGTCCACTGGTATTGATACATGGCACTGCGTCTGGCAGGTCGACAAGGAATAGGATCGTCTTCGAGATAGACGTCCGAAAAAGGCCAGCAAGGAAAGCACATGTTGAATATCGTGGCGCTGTGCTGGGTGTATAAGGATGTGGTGACGAAGTGAAGCAGGAAGAAAAGAGCTTCAGCATCTTACAAATTATTAATCTCTTAAAATAAAGCAAACAGAACCAGAAAGGCCGGTCGTCGGGCCAGAATGGCCCATGGCAAATGACACTCGTCACTCGTCACATCTTTCGAGAGCCCATTGCCCATTGTGCCATTGTGCTACTACAAGGGCACATTATTCACTCAATCAATACAGCAAACGTGAATATAGACGTATCTTATATGTCCTTTTGCCCTCAAACGCCTGCCTACACACGCCAGTGTGTATGTCCTCCGCTGCGGGCTCTATGTGCAGAACGATGAACAATAGGGAGGGGAATAAGCAGAAAAGTCAGACAACAAAAAAGAAACTCTAGAATACAACCGTCCCAGTGAGTTGAGAGAGATATTTGTGGCAGGCCCACTCCTTCTATGCCCATGCTCGTTTTCCGCTTCCCGTTCCCGAAAAGGGTCTCCACCGTCATAATACCCAAAAAGGGCGTCTCGTAAATTATTACCAGATCCATCGTCCCCTACTCGTTTTGTTCTGGGACGGGGAAGAATGTTCGTCGTGTGACCTAGACAGTCAGTAGGGAACGAAGTGGCAGAGACATGCCCTGATAGACAGAAAAAAAAGAGAAGACTCACCGTCCATGCTGCTGCTACCGAGGCCACAATGCCTCCCGAGATCAACATGGGCCGCACACCCCGTGTGCTCTTGAACAGGATTCCGCTCAGCGCTCCCGCCGCCACAGAGTTCGCCGCGTCGTGCTTCCCCCGCAGGTATCCAATGTACGAGTTGACGCAGTTGTACACAATCGCCACGACGCCCGCCGAATTGCCCAGGAACGGTCCCCGTCGCGTCACCGCATTGAGTACCGAGTTGAGCCGCAGCTTCGGCGGCTGGCCCGCAGACCGTCGCAGACCCTCCTGTAGACCCCATGCGCCACCCAATGACAGTGCCACCAAGTACGTAACGCCTGTACCGTAGCAGAGGTCGTCTGTGAAGCCGCGCGACGGCAGGACGGACTGCGACCCGGGCAGGTCCGACAGTGCCGAGTCCTCCATGGAGATGTAGTCGAGCGTCTCGCGGTTGAGGCCAGCGAGCGGGTGCAATTGTGTCGGGTCGGCAAAGGCCGAGCTCTGGAGGAAGACATCGGCACCTCCGGGGGCCGAAGCCGAAACCGGCGACGGAGCGAAGCTGGTGTGCTGTGATGGGGAGGAGACCTCAAAGGACGGTGCATGTACTGGTTCGGACGGGGCGCCGCTGCCGTGGGACGAGGACTTGCGTCCTGTCAATGCATCCCAGATCGACATGGTGGAGAGGAAGAGAGGAAGAGAGAAAAGAGGACCGAAGAGCCGAAGAAGGAGGAAACGAGACGGGCGCGTGACCGAGCAGAGTGTGCGATTCGTCGAGGATAGGCGTAGCGAGAAGAAACAGGACAGGACCAATGCAGCAACAAAAGAAAGGAGCAGCCGTGGCCGTGGAGCGCGGTGGTGCAAGTCGCTGGTGGAAAGGACGGCGCAAAGGAAATTCAGAAATCTTGAAAATCCATGGCAAAAAAATTCCCACCACTTGGTTGGGCCGTGCGTTTTTTTCTTCTCCGACGAATAAGCGGGGCAACAGCCTCGTCAGGCTTATTAGTCATCATGGACAAGAGTCGAGGGGCAGTCGAGGACGCAACAGTGGCAGAGTATGAGAAGCGAGACAATATAATAGAGAGAAGGAATTACAACACAGGACCATACAAGCAGAACAACATACAGAGTACTCCGTACATGCGCAATACTCCTTCTCATAGGAAGTGGGTCCATATACATCGACACGTGACCTATGAAAATTCGACGACAACCTCTACGAAATACACTACAAGAACACAACTGCTGGACACGGTATTGTTGTTCGTGCATATCTGTGGTGAATGCTCTTATAGGACCTGGTTGTCCCGTCATGCCGCAGCTCGTCTGGTAACGTGCCTCTTCTCCAAACGAGGACTCGTTGATTACGGCTCCGCCCTCGCTCGACCAAATGGATCAAATGGATCAAATATCTCTGCCCAGCGTGGATGACCCCACGACAAACGCCAATACCCTCTTTGCCTGGCTGCAGGAACAGCCCGTCGACCAGTCGAGCGAGTGAGTGGTGGTCCTCTCCTATCGTTACTGGGCCGTGACTAATCCCAGCCAGACTGGCCGAGGCCCTGTTTGTTCAGCTGCTGGATCGGGCCTCCAAGTCGCGGTCCACGTCTGTCAATGCCTGCACCAAGCTGTGCGGCTTTGTCCAGCACTGTGCCGTTCGCACAAATGCGGACACGCCTGCTCGCGCATGGGCTTTTCGTCCTGCCACGGCCGAGCGCCTCTTCCATTTCTACATGGAGTGGAACGAAAAGGACCAGCATCGGTCCATGAAGTTGGTGCTGGACTTGTTGGCACTGCTGGTGACGCAGAATCCAGACGCCGAGGCGCGCGAGGCTGTGCGGGAACACATCCTGCAGTCGCTCGTGACTGTTATCAGCCACCGGTCCACGCGGCCCTTGGTCAAGTCGGCCATTGCCTCGCTGAACCACCTCCTGGCCAAGTCCGTGTACACCTTTGATGATGTGGCACGTGCATACGGAAAAGCATCGGCAGCCGAGGGCAAGGACCAAACTCTAACTGGCCTGGCCCTGTGGCAGCAGTTTGTTCGGGATATGTTTGCGTGGATGACACTGCACTATGTCTGTCCGGTGGCCGGGAAGTTGTTGGTGAGCGTGTTTGCCCATCTCCACCGGACGGCAGCAGAAACAGCTTCGGGCTTTACGGTCGAGTTGTGGCTCCAGTGGCTTCGGGACGGCCTCGCCGCCCATACCAACATTCTCGAAGACGTCAAGCTCTACCTTTTTATTCCGCTCTTCAAGAACGACTGCGACAGCTCCCTGCAGCTGCTCCAGATCCTGAACCAGACTCAGACATTTGCCCCTAGCACAACAGGCGGCATAGACAGCGGCATGGTGTTGCAGCTGGCTGCGCTGGAGGTGGGGAAAAAGGCCGGTCTCGTCAGCGATGCCGGCCTGCATCTCGTGACGGCCAACAACGCATCCGCGGCAGCGTCCAAGAAGCGCGGCCGCACCATTGTCCTCAACGAGAGCGTGCTGGACGACGTCTTGGCCCGCGCACCGGCAGACGTGCGGTCTCTGGCTTTGTCGCTGCTGGTCTCGTCGCAGTCGACCACCAAACCCTTTTCTGCCACGGCTTTTGCGCTGCTCCAGAAATATCTGCCCGGGTACCATGCCGAGTCCGACGCCAAGTTCCGCTACGAGCTGCTGGCACACACGCGCGACATGAGCATGCGCATCAAGGGTGCCGTGGCAGCCATGGAACGGGCCCTGAAAAACGCCAAGATCCAGGACGGTGACGAACAAGACAAGGAACTCCAAGAAACCCTGCAACAGCACGAGGCCTTTTTGACGTGGTACCTGGCATTTCTGCGCAACGACCTGGCCCCGACGGCCTCGTACCAGCGGCACTTTACGGCGCTGCGGGCGACCACGGCTCTGCTGCGCATGCGCCGCGACGTGTCGGGCGGCGTGGGCGATGCTCTCGACGACGGCATGGCCCAGCGCCTGTGCAGCGACTCGGCGTGGGTGCGCTGCGTGCTCGATCTGCTGGTCGACCCGTTCGAGGACGTGCGCGAGACTGCCGCTGCCCTGCTGGCCATGGTGGTGCCGGCCGTGCCCGGCAACGGGCTCGCGGACGTGTTGACGGCATTCAGTGCCCGGGCCGACGACCTGGCCTCGCGGACAGCGCGTGCAGACCATGCCGACGGCGCCGCACGCTGCCAGGGGCTGCTGGCCAGCTGGGCTGCCTGCGACACTGACGACAAAAACCGGCTGCCGGCTCAGACGGCCATCCTGGACCGCGTGCTGGACGGGCTCGAGGCCAAGATCGCGCGGGCTGAGACGGATCTGGGTACAGCAGCCGTGCGCAGCCCCGTGCACGGCGAATTTGCCTCTATCCGGTACATCTGGGACGTGCTGGCGCGGGCCAAATATGGAGAGACCGACCGCAACAGCCTCGAGGCCGTGCAGGCGCGCATCGTCCGCTGCTGCGAGCGCGTCTGGCAGACGGTGCGGCACGTGCTGTGCGACGACTCGCCCGAGGGCCATCTGCCACAGGAGATGGAGGATGTGGCCGGATTGGACTCCAAGGATCTGCTGAGTTACAGTTTCCGAGCCGTCAACGAGTCGAGGTGAGACTGCTCCCCCAAGACTTTCAAAGGCCTCCACTAACCTTCTAGCAACACTATGCGTTCCATGATCGGCCATTTGCGTTTCAGTCGCGTCCAGGGCACACTGTGTCCCGGTCGGGCCGTGTTTGAGGCTATCGGTGCCCTGTCGTTTGCCCAGTTGGCTGCTTTGCGGCACCGCGGCGCCCTGTCGACTGTGGCCCAGACGTTTACGCTGTGCTGCCAGCTGGCACAGGATCCGCTCATCACGACGCCCGGGACACCTGCCGAAGACACGCTCGTCATGGGATGGTACAAGGGCACGCTCGACTGCATTGCTTTGCAGGTGTCAACGACGCGGCGGTCGGCCGGCATTCCGGCACTCTTTGTCGGCATCCTGGCGGCCAACGCGCCGCGGCCGTCGCTGGAAGAGGCCATGAACACGGCGTGCGAGATTGCCCAGCAGCCGGCACGCGTGCGCGAGACTGACGGATCCCGCTTGCCGCAGGTGCACGCCCTCAACTGCCTGCGCGACGTCTTCCGCAGTTCATTGCTTAGTAAGCGAGCCGAGCGGATGTTGCCGGCGTGTCTGCAGCTGGCGGCCAACATGTTGCAGGCAGAAGTGTGAGTTCTTTTGGTTCCCTCGTCTTGTTCTTTTGCTAACCATGCAGATGGGCCATTCGAAACTGCGGTCTTCTGTTGCTGCGTAGCCTCATTGACTGCCTCTTTGGTGCCGGCGAGTCCAAGGCATCGCTCGAGTCCGGCTGGGACGGCCGCACAATTCGGGTGTCTTACAACAAATATCCAACGCTTCCAGGAGTACTGCTGGACCTGTTGCGTCCGGAAGAAAAGCCTACAACGACCGGCGATGGCGCTGCCCAGATTGCCTCCCAGCAAGCCGCTGCCGAGTCCGTCTTCCCGGCACTGGACATTCTGCGACGCGCTGGACCTCCCGAGACACATCGAAAAGACCTGTATTCTGCCGTCGTCTCACATCTACAAAGCCGTCTGTGGCATGTCCGCGAGATGGCTGCGCGCACTGTTTGCTCGTTTCTCGTGGGCCGTGACTGGGCAGCCGGACTGGACGAACTCGTGGGCGACATCGACGACCAGCAGTCTGCCAACTGTCTGCACGGAACACTTTTGGCCATACGCTTTGTGCTGGGCCGTGCAGCCGATGTGTCCCGGGACGAGCTGCCAGTCAACCTTTTCGGCGTGCGTGCTCTCCTCTACGGCCTCGCAGCACGCAGTCCTCTGATTGCTTCCTGTCCAGAGGTCGAGGCAGCCTACCTTGCGGCGCTCAACACCATCTCCAGGCTGGCTCTGGACCTCGGACTCTCTCTCGAATCGCCTGTCCTGTCCGCCGCCTCTCCTACTCCATCTGCTCTGCTGCGTGTCCAGCGTGCTCTCCAGGCAAATTATGCTGCTGCCGGTCGTGGCGACCGTGCTGCCCTCCAGAAGCTTCTCGATACCCACCTTGCTGCCGGCCATGCCGACCCGGACACGGCTGCCCAGCTACTAGAGGCCGTGGCCCAGACGTGGACTGCGTCGTCGGCCACGCCCGCGTCAGCCGCCTGGCTCTGCGACATCTATGCCGACATTTGTCTGCGGCCACCGTCGGCAGTTCCCTCGCAGCTGCGCGCAGCCGCTCTCGTGCACCTCGCCGAGACCCTAGACGGTTTGGTGCTGGGCGAAGCTTCGTCGGCCCTGCTCGCCCGCGTGTGGGCTGCCATCAGCGGAAGTCCAGACGACACAGAGACGGTCTACCTGGGACCGACACTGGCGTGTGCCGTGCTGCGGGCCAGCGGATCCATCGTGGCAGCGTTGACTACAGCACACCAGCCAGCATGGGCGGCCATGATGGCACGAGCTGGCGAGGCTGACCAGACGTTTGACGCGCGCATGGCTGCGGCTGAGTCGTTGCGGTCGTTTGCGCAGAGTCGACGAAACAGCAATGACGACGACCTTGCCTTTGTGTTCTGTGTGTACGACGCACTCAACGACGACGACGACGAGATCCGCGACGTGGCAGCGGCGGCGGCAGGTGTCGTGCTGAGTGCGCCGCTGGTGCCGGCCGAAGCGGCGCGACGGCTGCCGGCATGGATGGCTGAGCGGTACGGGCGCAGTACTCTGTCTGCTTTCCGCTCGCAGGCTGTCTGGCGCATGGTCGGCAAGCCGGGAGGAGAGCCGTCCACCTCTTCGTGGCCGGCGGCGTCGTCTCTGCTGGAAGCTGCTCTGCACGTGGACGATGCACTCTTCATGGTCGAGGAGCAGAACCTGTATGTGGACGAGGTGCGGGAGGCGCAGCGGTGGGCAGCCGTAGTGCAAGGGACAGTCAAGACCGACTTGACAGCTGTTTCGTGGCTCGTCGACGGTCTCTCGGCACTTGTAGACCGCGTCCGCAGCAATGCCGGCGACGATGGCCCGCTGGGTTGGACGGCTTCACCAGGCGTCTTTGCCGTATGTGCCCATCTGCTCGTGGGTGCGCGAGCCTTGACAGCCAAAGCATCGGATGACCCGACTGTCCAGCAACTGGTCCGCCTGCTGGACGACTTCTGTGCTGCTGGAAAGACGTCTTGTGTGCATGGGTTGTTGTTGGCAATGGCGTCTGCGTGATGAGACAAAGGAGATGGAGAGACATAGAAACACAAAAAGACACAGAAACAAAACATAGACAAAGCATTCTTTCCAAATCTAATCACAATTAAAAATACCAAACATTACTGTCCTACTGTCCTGCAAGACTATACCATCGACTGTCGCCACGCCGCCTCTTCCAGGGCCACCAGCTCGGTGTGACAGCTTCCACAGTACGACCTGTGCCATTCGGCCAAGGTGGCGATCTGCTGCAGATCGAGTTTGTGTGTTTTCGCCGACGTCGAAAGGTTGCTATTACCATTGCTGCTGCTGCTGCTGCTGTTGTTGTCATGACTTCTCTTCGCTTCCAACAACAGCATCTTCACCTGCGAGCACCGACCGTTCTCGTCGGCCAGCCACGTCTCCCATTCGGACTGCACCATCTCACGCTCGACGCTGTTGATGATGCGCATGGCAACCAACAGATCGTGTCGATACGTGCCCAGTCGCTGTCGTGCACGTCGAAGTCGCTGTGCCGCCGCCCGACCCGACGCCGAGGACAGCAGCGCGCCCGCCTGTTCAAAAGGTGCGTCGAGATCGGTCGAGTTCGCCATGGCACGGAAGGTATCATAACTAGAGAGTCAGTAAAAAAGCCAAGACGTAGGAGACTGTCTACTCACCAAACGCTGGGCTCGTGCGGCGGATGACCGCTCAATCCACGTGCCGCCTCTTCCAGGTCGGCCACATAGACCGACCGGCTCATGATCGTGTTCGGCCCGACACCCAGACGACGCATATACTGCGCAGCGTGACGCTCCGTCCACCAAGAAGCCGTCTCGCGTGACGAAAAGACGGCATTCGTCGCCAGACTCAGCACCAACACCACCAACAACAGCCGGTGCGTCGTCATGGCATGGAACAGCTTGCGCAGCGCTGCAAACGCCCACATCACAAGACTCGACGCCACCGACTCCATGAAACTGCGCACCGTCTCCAACAACATCTCCGTCAACGTCCGCGGCTTCAACTGCTGTGGCCCCTGCGACGACGACGACGACGTCGTGCTGCCTCCGGCTCCCTCCTTCTTGGCCTCGGGCGTGTACAGAACCTCCTGTGTCTGCTGTCCGATGCTGCCAAACACCTGAATGGCCCGCTTCGTCCGGCTGTGCGCGCCCAGACGCCGCACTTCATCCGTCGCCACTTCGGCCAACTCTTCGGCATCACGCCCGGCATCGTCCAGCGCCTGTCGCTCCACCAGGTTGCGTGCAATCTTGGCTGACCCCGACCAGTGCACCTTGGTGTACACGGCCAATTTGCACTTGGACTTGGCCACGTGCGTAATTACCACCTTGAGCACCAACCGGAACGCCTGCGCATGCGGCAGATGCCATGCCGTCCGCATATGTGTCACCACATATGTCACGTGATCATTAAACACATCGATCGTCTGCTCGTCCAGCACATCCGCCTCCTTGAACCGTCCGAGAATGTCCACTGCCTTTGCCTTGAACCGGAACTGTCGCTTCATCCGGCCCTCGTCCGCCAGCATCCACGGCCCTTGTGAAATATTCCACGCTTGCTGATCCGCATACAACTTGGGAAACATAAAGGACTTGTCGCCAAACACCACATGGAAACACGACTTGGCACTGATTTCAAAGTGCCGCTCGGCCGCCTTACCGACCATTCCCTCCGGCTCATACTCCACCGGGCTCGTCGGCAACCGTACCTTGGCCAACGGCCGTGCCGCCCGCTGCGCCGCGTGACTGTCCTGATGCCGATGCAGCGGCGTCGTCCGTCGACCGCCGCCCCTTTCCTCCGTCGACGCCATCACATCTTCCCAACTCTCCACACTCGGACTCTTGGCCACAAGATTCTCGTTCTCTATGCTTTGCAGCGCCGTGATAATGTCCGCCACCTCCATCGGCTCTGCCGCCTGCAAGTCGTCGATCAGCAGATTCAGCCGCGCCTGCAAAAGATACATGTCTTCCAGGAACGTCTTGATCGTGATCCGCGTGAATCCCGTCACGTTCAGGTTCTGCCCCAGATGCAGGAAAATGTAATCGCAGTCCTTGCCGGGCGCCGCCGTCACTTCGCTGATCGTGTCCAAACTAATGGCATACGTCACCACCCGCCCCATCGTCTGGCTGTAGAAATACATATTGTCCGGCGTCACGTAGATTCGTCCGTTGCCCAGCAGATTCGAGTTACTCGCTCCCTCCTCCGACGCACTCGACCATGCTGCGTTGAAAACTAGCACAAGCTTCTCGCTCAGTGGTACCCATGGGAACAGTAGTCGGAACTGCGCATGCTGGTGCCGCAGCTCATTCGGGTACCGTGGTGGAAACAGCTCTGCCGCCGACTGGTTGTGCCCCTTGGGATCCGATGTCTGTGTGGCATCCTCGCTCAGCGTCTTCCGATGGCTCGACACCGGCGACAAAGGCGAGTCTGCGTGTGTTGTCCCGATCAACGCCTCCACCGCACGTGGACTCTGCGTCGGGTCGTTGCCGTTTGCCGCCATCCCATGACTCCAGAGATTGCATCCCCATACATTGGCCAACACGCCTGCTGGCAGCCCTACCGACGAACTGGGCCGCACAAGCACCCGCTCATTGCTGGCCGTGATGGCAATCTTGCTGAGGAACGTCAGCACCGGCGACTTGACCACCGTGTTCGGTGCCAGGCTGCCCCGGTACGGCTCCGTTGAGAGTCCCGCTGGTCCGTAACGCGGCGACGGCGGGACCGATGATCCGCCCGCTGCTGCATACCCGGACAACAGGTTTTGACTCGACGTGCCCAGACTGGACGTCCCATTCCCCCCTGCTCCTGGCGCCTGACCGCCAGCTCCCAATCCACCGCAGCTGGCCACACTGCCACTGCTGTTGTTGGTCAGATCAGCCGCTGCCGCTGCCGCTGCCGAGCTGAAGGTGGCCTTGCGATGGAGATCAAGCTTCTGCATGATGCGTGCAGCGTGCTCGCGGCTGCTCTCGCCGTCCTCACGCCGCAGCTCCTGTCCGAGCATCGTGATCGACCGTCTTGGAGGCACCAGACCGCCACCCACGTCGAAGCTGCCGCGTGGCATGAGTCCACCCTCGGTGCCGGACCCCGGCACCGGCAGCCCGCCTGTACGGTCAAAGGACGGCATGCCCTCTTCGACAATCGTAGGACCGTCCAGGATGCGGTCGGAGAAATCAGGCACCATGGGCGGCATGACAGCAAAGGCTGGATCGATGGTGCCGGGCGGGAAAGCCGAGTTGTCGCGGCTCATGCTGACCTCAAAGGCCTTCTTCTTGGCCACTTCAAAGACCTCAAGCCACTCGGTCAGCTGCGTCTGCGTCTCGGCCTGCAGCATCATGTTGAGGCTCTTGGTCTTGACCTCAAAGCAGAACCGCCGCTCTTCCTGTACGGCCGGCTTTGCACTGCACAGCAGAACACCAATGTCGTCGCCCTGCAGCACACCGTGCGGGCCCTGCACCAGGTAGCCAAAGATGCCGTCACGACAGTAGAACCAGCGCCGCACCCAGCTGACCCGTGCCGGCTTGCCCGACACCGTCCGCATGAAAAGCCAACCCTGGTTCTCCGACACCTGAGCCGTCTCGTTCGGTGCACCGACCTGCCGCACGCCCTGCGGACCACGTGTCCCCAGAAACGGTACCGTCGACGAGCTGTAGTCGTCCAACTCGCGCGAAGGCTTGATGGCGGCCATGGTCGTCTCGCTAATGACCCGGCGGGCCACCTGAAGTTCACGCCGCAACGACGCCTCTGACGGTTCCAGCTCCTTGGACCAGCCGCGAATGCGCTCCATCTCGTTGCCCCATTTCACCGAGCTCGCCGCCGAGTCTCGTGCTCGCTTCATCTCTCGCCAAAAGTCAGCCGACACCCGCGTCAGCAGCTTGTCTAGCGAGCACCGCAGCTGAGGTGCCATCTGGCAGTAGTCCATGGACGCCTTGAGGTACGCCCGCCGTGCCTCGTACACGGCAAAAGCATCCTCCCGCAGTGCCGATGGCTCCTTGGTCTTGGCTTGCGCGGCATATCGTGACACGGTGGTGTCGTATATCTTTTGTGTCTGCTCGAGTGCCCGCCGCGATTCCTTAAAGGCCCGCAGCTCGCTGCCGAGAAAGGCCCGGATGGGTTCACCGCTGATGACATTGAAGCGCCGCACCGAGGCCATGATCTGTGTCCACCAGTCGTGCGAGCCCTCACTCACACGCTTCAGGGCCAGCAGGGTATGGTCTGCATCGATGATGCCGTCGGCGACGCCCGCAGGCGGAATGAGTTTGGTGAGATGTTGGTGGATGGTCTCCTCAAAGTTTGAGAACTCGTGCACGAGCCGTGACGTGCTCTTGACATGGTTCTCCAGCCAGCGCTCGATGGAGTCGATCTGATCGTTGAAATTCGCCGCATTCGCTCGAAAGGAAGGAGAGTCGAGAGCTGCCTCGTTCAGTCCGACAGCACAAAACGACAACGGATTGGCTGCCGTTGCCGGAGGTTGTACCGGAGGCACAAAGCTCGGAGCCGTCGGGGTCGAGGTATACGAAACACCGCCGCCAGTTCCCGCTACCATCGCAGCAGGAGGTGCAGCTGGCTCGGCCATTTGTTGCAGACGTCGACGGCGTCGACAGCTTCAACGGCTTCTAAGACGCTTTAATTCGGTGTAGATAATGTTTCACACATTGCTCGTCGGTGCGACCGGAGAAAAAAAAAGGATGATGCCACTGCAGTAGACGAAAAGGACAGAGAGAAACAAATCTCCCCCTGAATCTGCGTGGAGATGGACGCACGTGCCGCGAAAGTGGAAGTCTTCGGTGATGGTTGGAGACGTTCTTCCGAAGCTTCCTTTCAGTGCTACAGAGAATAATACAAGGAACTCGTGACGGCCGCATTGCTATGGTAATCTTACGCCAAGCCCCACACCAGTTTCTGTAAATGTCACGTGCAGCCATGATCCTCCCAGATATCCGAGACAGACAGCAGTGTTCCGACCGGAATCCTCCACCTTCCAAGCAAGAAGAAGGGGAGACGGCTGGCAGAAGCAGACGACCGGTGACTCCTCCAACAGCTCCAGCAAAGCTCTCCCCAGATCCTTTGGCCATGCCAAGATCCGGCCCTCCGGCGATCCCTTGCGTAATAAGTGATGAGTAATTGATTATTAATCTCGCAAGAGAGGCGGTGACCGCGAGCCGCGGAACCCGAGTTGCCTCGACGCCCAAAAATGAAAAAAGTACACATTGCATCATCTGTAACGCACAAAGGGGGGAAGGGGGAGATCCACGATGAGTCAAACATTCGCGCCAAGTAAGTTCCATCGTCACTCCTCCCCAAGCAAACCCAAAGAGGCGTTTCGCATATGTGGCGGGCGAACAAGCGACCCAATAGACCGTATAGGCGGACGGTAAAAGTGGGTTTTGTGAGGCTGAGGAGCCCTTTTGCTGGCCGGCTGCCTCCCACTACTGCAGGACAGCTCAGCGCAGGGCAAAAAAATAGGCTGTGCGGGCGGGTGAATGCAGAGCCCAAGGAACAACCGATGGTTGCGCCCCAGTCTGGCGGGTTCATTTTCCTTTTTTTGTCCTTTGATATTTTTTTCTTTGATTTTTTTTCTATGATTTTTCCCCTTCTTGCGCAGGGGAAGAGAAGCTTGACGCAGGAGAGCCGGCAAAGTGGCCACTACGGACAGGGGCCAAGTGTTTAGGAGGTCGTGTTGGCGATATCTGTCGGGGCTCGTCCTCGTATTGCCCAGGCAGACAGCCAAAGTGTACGAGTACGAGTACGAGTACTCCGTACCAGCATTCAGCTCCGTAGGGTTCGCGGTCTAGACGAGATGCAGGCACAAGAGCGAGCAACCGTGTTTTGGAAACACGTCTCCCGCGCGGGAGAACGAAAATGCATCTAGACCTGTCCCGTCTTTCCGTCTTTCCGTTTTCCGCCTTCCGCCTTCCGCCTTCCGTCTTCCGCCTCCCATCTTCCATATTCTGTCGCCTCCCCCTTGAAGGTGCATACAGATGAGAGCAGGTGAAAGAGGGGGGAACAGCAGAAAGGGTGGCAGACGATGTCATGGCAACACCGCTTTGGTTTGGCCTCCGGTCTCCGTGGCAGCTGATGACGGTAGCACCACGGAAGAGGGTTTCACGATGCAACCAGCACGGCGTTAGATTTACGGATTATGGAATATGGGAAACGGAAAATAGAAAACGGAAAACGGAATACTCCGTAATAGAAGCGCCCCCCTTCTCCTGGCCACCGCTTCTGCGGAAAATTGGCTGCTGTCAGCCACTGCGCGCTATCGTACGAGTTACTCCGTAAGATACAAAAATGACTGTGCAGCAAAAATGGTGCCCCATCCCCTGTCTGTATTTCGACATGGCGGCCCGCCGACTGCGGAGAATTAAGGCCAGTAATTCCTTGCTGACTGCTCCACTGTCCTGGATATGACGTCTCATTTGGAGGGGAGGCCACCACCCCGTGGACCTGTGGCATGTGATCTGAGGGAATCAAGGAATGAATTGCCAAAATGGAAGGCCGAAAATAAAGACAAAAAAAAATAGACAAGGGTCAACAAGCAGGTGACGTCTGTCACGAGGCTCGCCTGACAGTGTCGAGCGACGTCACCTGGCAGAAGCACTATGCAGTCCATCTATCCATTCATTAGGCTGTGCAAGCGGAAACTCACGGCCCAGAAGACGAAGAGGGTGGACAAGAGCCGCGAAGGAGCCGGTCTTATCCCCAAAAATAGACTGCGCCGAGGTCAGACTGCAGTGTCCTTTCTCTCTTTTCTATTATTTATTATTATTATTATTATTGTTGTTTTTTACTGTCTCTCTCTCTCTCTCTCCCTTTCTTCCGCAATGTCTTTTTTGGCCTCCACTACATTGTGCAGATCCAGAATGAAGTTGCCTGCTGTGACCCTTGACTGCAACGGCAACGCGAGCCATGGAATCGCCCTGCATCGCAAGGCGTCTTTTTCTGTGCCCAGGGCGTATTTTGTCCACTCCGTATTAGCTGGTCCAAGTTCCAATCGCCACATGCAGCAAAAAAAAAAAAAAAGGAAAAAAAGGGAAAAAAAAGGCCTCTCCCCATAAAAACGCAGGACTTGATTTCTGCTCGCCTCAATAGGCCCGAGGGAGAAGGGGCACAGACTCTGCCTAGGTGCGAGAGAAATGGCGAGGCCCTGGCTGGTTCCGCCTCCGGCACGGGGTCATGCTCGGGAAACCGAGAGCAAATAGGTGGATGACATGCGGCGGCGACGGATGCTCGAGTTGGGCGGGCATTCCAGAGTAGGAGTCATACCGAATTAGGGCCTTCATCCTTCCAGGGGTTCCTTCGTGTCTTGTGTACGAAGGAGTCTTCGTGGGCCACGCACTGCTGAATGCGGATCCTCTTTCGTTTCTCGTTTCCCGTTTCTCGTCCTTTGTTTCGTTTCTTGTCTCTCGTTTCTCATATCTCGTTCGTTTCTCATTCTCGTCTCAGCAAATCCCCTCCCTCACGGATGCATGCTACCTTTCTCTGACGCGTCGACCCTTTTGCCGGCCTGTTAAGCCTGCATACGACATCCCATCTTGCTCCGGCCACCCTTTTTTTGCCACCAGGATTCACTCCCTGCCTCGCCCCCCCCTCCCCTCCCCTCCCCCTCCCCTCCTCTCCCCTCCTTCCCTTGCCTCTCTGGGCTTGAAGAATACTGTCCGGCGTGCCCCATCCATACCCTCCCTTCCCACAAACGGTTGGCCTTAGTAGTGCCGGTTATAGGTCCCTCTTTTGAGGGGTGGAAGAAGAGGCCATAGCTTCGCTCGCTTGGCGGTCCTTTTCCTCCGTAGGACTATGATCTGCTTTTCTCTCCTGGTCAAACCCGCTCTCATACGATGCACAATGCGCATACCACTCCCAGCCTATGAGCCCTTTTTTCAACTCGCCCTCTGCTGCAGGACTCCTCACTCCTCATTACTCGTGCTTGGTCTTTGCTGATGAGCAGTCAGCTTCACGAACGGGATTGGTTCCCGCCGCTTATGAGCCAGAAATGACTGCCCACCTTTCCCATCCTTTTGCTCTCCCTCATATCCTGACTAGGCGGGAGCTACGCAAACCCGTCTTGCCTGGAACGGCAGCTAGGAGACAGCCGAATGAGGAAATGGATAAGCCCATGGCCCATAGGTCCATCAATGTCGGCTCGGTCGTTCCATATGGCGTGTGGGAGGGGGGTGTAAGTAAGACGACTAAGGACTGTCCGAGGGACAGGCAAGCACGATATTGGCATGCTCGTACGGTACCGTTGCTGCCGAGGGTCCGAAAGCCGGACGCAGGACAATGAGCAAGTATGGTGATGTCAGATGCTCGCTGACTGACTGGTCGATGTCTCTGATTTACCCATCTCCTCCTGTAAATAAGCGATTCGTAGACATTCGTAGACGCCCTGTTCTAGGCTGCTTTCTGTCTGTCCCCTTGCCCAGACGGCTCGCTTTGTGCAAGAACCCCGTCTCTTATTACACCGGCGTCCCGAAACACGCCTTTTCTACGCAGTACGCACTCAGCTTCACGCCCTCCTTGCCTTCAAGTCCCCTTTCAAGTGGCGCCGTTACTTCTCTAGCACCAAAGTCGGGAGGTTCAAATTTCATTGGTCTGTTATTCCTTGGATCCAGCCAATCAGGATGCTAGGAAGCCTCTTCCATAGAGGTTGCTCACCGGGGCCTAAGTAGACCAGGGTCGTTGTGCCACATGATTGGCCAACGACCTCTCAAGCCGTTTTCACCCCCATTATCTGCTTTGTCTCTTTTCGTCTAAGCCAGAGACATTGTCCAAGTCAAAGGACCGCAACCACGTACGAGTCCGAGTACGAGAGAGAACATGATTTTCACGACACCACAGACACTGTACGCTAATCTGATTGAAAGAGAAGCGAGCACACACCATTTATCACCTATATGTTCTTGGCCTTGATCAATTTCTTGCTCCCCTGTCCTGTATGCACACCCCCCATCGCATTTTGCCCTCTTTATGGTCCTCTATTGATTTTTTTCTTTTTTTTTTTTTCTTTTAGTTATTCCCTTTACTCGTGATTTTGACAGTTTCAAAATGTCTCAGTCACTCAAAGATCCACGTTTCCTTTTCCTGCTTCCAGAATGGTTCTACAATCAGCTGTCTACCGGGGGAAAAAAGCCACCCTCCTCCACGCACACACACGACACACACATATATCCGTAAACCCTACTCGGACAAAGTGCGGAGTACTCCGTATACAATAAATTTGCTGCAGACTTCTAGTCTGTCCTCGGGATGATCACACCATTTCCTTTCCTGATCCCCCTCCTTCTATTATTATGGCTCGTCCTGTCTCCGTACCTCCTACCCCCTGCGTTTCTATCCCCATTCGCCTGTTTCTTATCATACTTTGCCATATTAACCTCCATATATTAGTCTCTTACGAGTACCGTGCAGGCTTATATTCTAGACTCTCTCGGATATGACAACCGGCAGGGTCGAGAAGGGGCCCCATCAGCGCGCTTACGTCTGTTTCAGAGATCTGCCTTCCATCCTAGACGGACGACAAATGGAGGGCATCCGGCTTGCACCTAAGAGGGCCCCGTCTCCCACCCCACTCCTGCAGGCCTACTCTCGTACTCGTATTTCTCTCGTATGCCGGGCCTTCTGGTTGGAGCCGTCGACGACGATGTTACTTTCCCCTCTAAGTACTATGTAAGGAAAGATAAGTGTGAAAACAGTCACGGATGCAGGGAAGCGAATAGAATCTAGCTTCTTGTCTTGTTCTTTCCGAAGCCGCTTAGCCTAGGAGCCAAGGACCTTTTTTTTGCCCTTTGTTCGGCCAATATTCAGCCCCGTTGCCCCCGTTCTCCCTGGCTGGCGGTCCCTTCTCCGCAAGGACCTGACTGGCAGAGAGGCTGATGATTGTCCGCCGAATTTCCTTGTTGACCAGGAGGATTTTATATTGCAGGAGCCAACCCCTGCACAAGTACCAAGGTGTATCTGGCCGTTACGGAAATATGTTTTTAGATAGCATGGAACATGACACAGTAGCTTCGTTCAATGCGAGATACATGCGATGCAGATCTAGTGCCGCAACCTGTTTCCTTTGTCGCCGGGCCTTCCAAGCGGCCCTGGGATGGTGAGACCAGCCACACCAGCGCCCGGGGCAGAGCTTCTTGCATCCGGAGTCTCCTCCATACGACGTACTAACAACACCGGCATGGAACAGCATCGAGCGGCCATGTAGCATGCAAAGGATGGATTCGACAGGACCGGAGCCGGTGGGATTCCCTTTTTCTCTAGAGCATCTGCAAGGTGCATCGGTGGGTCGGCATTCGACAGGTCGTGTGCGTGAATATGAGTATGCATGCGTGTGAGGCTTTTCGTTTGCTGTAGCGCGCAGTCATGTCTTGGGGGACATACTCGTAATCTGGGCCGGTACTGGGCCGAGACAAGCCCTTACTCGACTACGTCTGCAACGAGTGGCCAGCCGCCGCCGGTGTACAGAGAGGATGCGCATTATGCGCATCTTACGAGTACGAATACGGGGGCGTATGGAGGATGGAGTAAGATACGGAGTAGCTGGGGCAAGTGGTGCTGTAACAGCATCTGCACTCCGGATATTGGTCGTTTGGCTGGAAAAGGACATTTGTTGGCCAGAATGGAAATTGAGTCCTATATCCAGAGAAGCGAAACTGGAAAAAATACGGAGTACGGAGTACGAAGAGCGGAGCGGAGACGCAAAAAAAGGACAAGACCCAGCCTTCGACTGGAAGGCAGCGTAGTCTAGACGAGCCGTCTGTCATTCCACACAACTTCAGTCCACTCCACCAAGCTGTACCCATCGAAAGATGCATGCCTAAAGCGGCAAGGCGGATCACGAAGAACAAACGAAACAGACAAGAAAAATTGCCCTTCCCCCTCCCCTGCCATACTCCGTGCCGATGGAAGTCCTTTTTGCCCTTTAACGGGATAGTCTTCTGTCCGAGCGGCTAATGGATCTTCCAGCTTGGAGGCGAAGACAGGGGGCAGGGAGGGAGGGGGGGGGGGGGGTCTCAGAAGGGCAAAGTGTCGGGACCAACAGGATGGGTGCACCTGCTGACGAGGGCTGACGGGGTTGTGCGGTTAGGCCAGAGTGAACGTGTTCGTGTTCGTACGGAGTCCTCCGTAGATGCAAGTGAGTGTCCCTTGTGGCGTCTGTCAGCTGCATTATCGTATAATTGCATGATGTTGTGGCGATATGTGTGAGGACCGCTGTGATTCTCACGACTTTTACGACTGTCGGTGGTTCTTTCTTGTAATTGCTGCGTTCGCTTTGTTGCTCTACGAATGAATATGCAGGTCGCGCCTGCACCGCCGCGTGGTTACTGCTGGAACCTGCATGCACCTAGCCAAGGCCTCGCTAGTTGCCTCTTCCGGTACTTGCTCCAGGTATCTTACACGTACTCCATACGTCGTGGTTGCCCTCCCTCCCCTGCGCCCCTCCCTCCCAGCGGCCGCCCACCAGCGCACCGCGCACTGCGCACCGCTCGGTCTGCCTTGCGCCAAATGCCGCGCATGACCAGGGAAGACCCTCTGAACGACCGCAAAAAGCGCCTGCCTGCCAGGGCCGCCCCTGCCCATGAACACACCGTGGCATGTGGCAAAATGTTAAAAAATAAGAAAAGAATGAATAAAATAATTAAAAATGAGAATTAAATAAAGAATTAAGAATTAAGAATAAAAAATAAAAATAAAAAATAAAAAATAAAAAACATGCGTAGACACAACACAGAAACTGCTGCGAAACGTCCCTTCCTCGCGCGGTCACCGCCCAACGTGTCCACCTGTTCCTTCCCCATGCGCAGTTGAGGCAAGGGAAAGAGGGAGGCATCCTGCATGCAGTACGGAGTAGGCCCCCCCTTCCGATCGATTCGTATTTGCCGACACACACCGGAAGGAGCTATTGAGTCATCCTGCTCAACAAGAAGCCAGAAACCAGAAGCAGGAAGCAAGAAGCAAGAAGCAAGAAGAAGCCCAGCCCAGCGTGCAAGGGCTAAAAAAAGAGAAAGAGCAACCCGGACTCATAGCGACCACTCAAGTCTTGTGTGGGGTCACTAGCCCCTACATCGGCGGCAGCCAAAACAAGAAGTCGCATTGTACAGAAGGCACGGTATTACTCCGTACGAGTACGAGTACGGAGCAACTGCCTCCCCGTAGCATTCTAGCTGTTCCGGCCGTTTCCCACGCTTTTTCCTCATCGGCGCCGCCGCTGCAGGCTACTGCTACTGTGTACGGTTGACCCTCCACACCCCTATAGAACCTAACTACCACCCCCCCCCCTCCCCTACCCCCTGCACCTGCTGTCGCTCAGGCTCCACCACCACTTTTTCTTGCTGCAGTCCCGCCCGTGGATCAGCTCTTGGGCCTTCTGCAGTCTGCCAGTCGGTTCTCAGCTCCGCTTCTGGCCCTATAAACCGTCTGCCAGCCCCAAAAGCGGAGGCTGAGGATTTCGTATATCTCTCCCCCACCACCCTCTTCTTCTTGCTGCCATAATGTTTTACGACCTGTTCTGACACCCTTCCTTTCTCTTCTACCTGGTAGCCGCGGTGTCGTCTTAGTCTCCTCTACCCCATTCTCATCCTCATCCTCATCTTTATCCTTACCCTCATCCTCATCTCATCCTCATCCTCATCACCTAGGAACCGCCCGGCTGCTTTTGTCTATTCACTTTTCACTTTTCACTTTTCTTAACCCCCTCTCCCCCTTCATCCATTTTGTTGTCATCCTTTCCCCTGCTTCCCAGAGTCGTTGCTTTGTCATCGTTTGCTTTTGGCCGGCCCAGTTTTGTGTCTGTCTTGCTCTTTACCTGCTTTGCCTGCTTTGCTTCAGCTTCAGCTTCTTCTGCCTTCACACAACGCATACAACTACCAACTGATTCACCATGCCCCCACAGTTGTTGCCGGCTTCTGCCGCTGCCTTTGCCCCCCGAGCATCCTCTGTCAACGTCGTGCTGGGTTCCAAGGTTGAGCCGTGGTTGACTCAGACCCTCAAGCGTATCAACCGCATCAAGCGCCCCCTCAACAGCGTCCCACAGCACCAGAGATGTCTGACAGAGACCTTGTCATCGGAAAACGCCATCTGGACCCTCGCTTCGATCATGGTCACCAAAGCCCCCGCGTCCGAACTGCGTGAAGACCCCAACCCGCTGGTCGAGGCCATCTTCAACTACCAGCTCATCACGGTTGAGGCGTATATTGTCCATGTCGATATGGTCCTGCGCAACGAGGTGGCCTTCAAACTCACCCCCGACACCATCGAGACACTCATTGAGTACCACAAAGACATTCACTGCGTCGACGCCAAGGCAAACACCTATGACTGGTCCAACAAGGAGCAACAATGCAAGAAACTTCACAATGACTTTGTGCAGGCTATCAACAAATACGTTTATCGCACCCATGTCTCCGCCCTCGAGGGCCTCGAGGAGGACGGCGCCGGCGAGCTTCTCTGCGGAAAGAGCGAGGAAGTCAAGAACAACATCCTCAACCTCTTCAAGCCCCTGCTTCCACCACCGCCAAAGCCCGTCGATGTTTTCCGCCAACAGCCTCTGCTCCCCAGCAACACTTCGGCCGCACACCTCAGCAGCATCTGGGCACAGCATCCTCTCGGCACCATTCCGGGCTCCTCCGACGCCATGGCAGCTGCCGCTGCTGCGATCGCCGCAACAGCAGCATCTGTGGTGACGGCAGTGCCGGCTCCCGTCGAGGCTTGGCGCGTCCTTCCTTCCAGTCCCAATATCGCCGTGACTTCTTCGGACCCTAGCTGCGCCCCGGCTCTGTGGGCCACAATGGGTATGAGTGAGATTCCGCATACGTCACCTCCACCCGCCTTCAGCCAGCCATACTCCACAGCTGGTCTCTTCTACGGGACCTCACCGCTCGTGGCTGCTCCTCTCCCGCAGCTTCCGCTGCCAAGCATGTTGGCACCCCAGTGCGGTGTCAGCATCGGCTACAACAACTTCGGCTGGGACCGGTACCAGGAGTACACGCCTACTATGTGACAACCAGCCGCTGTCTCTGGAACTATCCCCAATACCACTGCCTATCCAGGGGTTACAACTGTGGTGCCCACTACGACTGCTCCCTCTTCCTACTCTTCGTGAGCAAGACGCGCGCACCAGCTTCCCCGACAATAACCAAAAGCAGGGATAAGAAGGCTTTGGCCTTTACTGTACTGGAGATACAACCAGGGATGGCGCTGTTACAATACGCGAGAAGGAAATCTCGATAAGGGGCTGTTCAACTCCCATCTTTTTCAGATCTGGCATCAAGAAAGCGGCGGCGCGATGGGAGGCAAATTCAACAACAGAAAGCATTCAGCATCATTCAGGCATTTCGGCGTTCAGCATCAATCAAATGGGTTCGGCTTTTTTTCCCTTATTTTTTGGCATCGATATCATCTCAACATTTCAACATTTTTACTTTGGGAAGCATCTTTTTTTTGGATTTCGTCATTTGGATTTTGTTAAAGCGGGCGAGCGACTTTTCATTACTTTTTTTTTTGCAATTTTTTCAGTTTCATGGGTCACAGGGAAGCGAGGCAAGATTCTTCACCAGCAGAACCGCGAGGTCGGTCACACAGCTCCATCTTCTTTTCGGTTCCCTCATCACGGCTGGGTCCTCGGGCGGGCATTTATTGCATTTTAGCAAGGCGAATATACAGGCGGAGCTCGGTTTCTTTTTGAAAGACTAAAGGCAGCAATGCCACCTGGCAAGATCCAGGCAAGACAACAGTCCTTTCCTTTTTCTTTATTCCGGATTTCTCCCCATTTGCCATTTCCTTTTTTTTTCAATTTTCATTTTTCGCCATTTACCTCCCATACTGCGGCACTGGCATTCATCTTTTTTGAGATACCCACACGCGGAGTGGTCCACAGCATCATGATGCTCACGCTCATGCAGGACTTCCGCTTATCTTTTCTGGTCTTTCTTTCATACTTTCTTTTTTTTCTCTTTTCTTCATCAACATGGCATCATCTGTCGCTTACGGGAATGAATTACGACCTTATCTGACGAATATACCCAACGAACTGGACGGATGGCATTTCCTTTGGTGAAATGCCAAAGAATTGATTTCTTTTACGAACAGCGACCAGAGTATTTTTCGACAGGCGAGCATCCGAGGAACAGGTTTTCTTTGGGTATTCACAATCAAGGCCATACATTGCTCTCACATCATCCCGTTGCTAGGATCTGGGAAAAAAACAACCGGGATCCAATCTGGATTGGAATTTTGTCCTGGGCAACTGGTTGCCGACAGGTTCTTTGCCATTCCACTTTGGTTCTCGCAGAAATCTCCCCTGCACCTAGAAGACAGTGGGGGCTTGAAGAAAAAAAAAGAAGGAGGCAAAGAGTTGAAAAGATGAAGTGCCTACAAACAAGGCATATTGGGACCATCCGCATTAGACTATGCAACTGCCGGATCAGAATGCAGATGTCGAATGTGGGATGGCTCATTATTTCCCTTGCCGAAATGAGTGGCGATATGAGATGGGAGGAATGGTGAACAGAGTAGCACACCTCACTACGAACAGAGTGGTTGCCTCCACAGCTCTGAGAGCATGGAAGCCGGCTGGCTGTCTGACAATGGAAAGGGACCGGACCAAGGGATGCAACTCGCCGTGCGAGCTCATGGAATGGTCTCTTTTCTCTGTCTGTGGCCCGTCTTTTTTGAGGTGCTGGAATTTCCTATGTCATATCTGTCTCCTATGTCTCTTGGATAGGACTTTCCTGGTGATGGTCCCCCCTGGTGGGCTCGATTACTCCGAGATCTTCTTTTGTGACTCCATGGTCATATAGTTAATCCGAGCTAAATCGAATATATGAAAAGTATAAAAAAAATTGAAAAGTCATGTGAAGTAATTATCTGTATGTCTTGTTTCATACACGACCCGAGGTTTCGTATACAGCGGTTCCGTTGCTCGTCTTATTGGCTGAATATGATTACTCATCACATGAAGGCCGATATGACCGGGCGCCTAATTAGGCAACCCACTTACAACCAGTTTACTACTCCGTACAGGGGTTGAAAGTCAAGTTCCATATAGCAGACTCCGTACTATTACAAACTGGGAAGGGAAAAGATCAACAACTTGCGCACTACTCTACCGCCACCCCCTCCTTGTCTGTTGCTGCCGCTGCCACTGCCTTGTCTGCCGCCGCCCTCTCGCTTGCCAGGTCCTGCACGATGCTTTGGGCGATCCAGTCGGCCAGAGCCATGGCCGTGATCATGGGGTTGACGCCGCTAGCGCTGGGAAAGACGCTCGCGTCGGCGACATGTAGGCCGCGGGTGCCCCAGACGCGGCCGCGCGGATCGACCACACTGGTAGCACCGCCATCGTCACCCATGCGGCAGGTGCCCATCTGGTGGGCCGAGCCGTAGGGCGTGGCGGCCTGCCAGCCGCCCCAGAGCGGCGAGGCCGAGAAACCGGCAGCACGGACGCGGACGATCCAAGGCTCGAAGGGATCTCCTTTCTTCCAAGGCTCTACGCCCGGCAGATAGGTCCAGATCTCGTTGGCACCGGCGGCATGGCACAGGCGGGCCATGCCGATGGCGCCCTCGACGCCGCTCTCGCGGTCACGGGCAGACGGGGTGTAGTCGACGACGGGCTGGCCGGTCGTGGGATCGGGAAAGACGCGGCCGCTGTCGCGGTCGCGAATGAGAGTAATGAAACCGTCACCGTGGCGGTAGCGCAGGGCGGCCAGCTTGAAGTCGAGGGCACCTTGCCAGGGCAGGTTGGTGAGGATCACGTAGGGCTGAGGGAGACGGCGGATCAGTACGACTATAGACAAGTAGACTAGGAAAGGAAGACAAAACGTACCACCATGCAGATGGGCTCGAGACTGGCGCCGTGGCCATGGCTATCCAAGTTGGAGAAGCTGGTGCAGATACTCGTAATGATGCCGTCTGGTTGTAGGCCCGAGTTAGCATGACACGATTTGTGAGAAGAGGAAAAAGGGTACGTACGATCCATGGGTTTCGTCTCTTCGTCGAAAAAGGCATAGACACAGACGCAAGGATGGATGTGCAAGTTTCTGCCAATTTGGGGATTCTGGAGGATGTTAGAGGGAGAGAGGATGTGAGGAACGGAAAAGAGAGATAGAGAACTCACGATGAGGCCACTCTTGAGAAGCACGAGCGGACTCCTGAGACTGCCTCCAGACACGATGACGCGCTTGGCCTGGATGATGAGCCGGCGCTTGTGTCGCTGGTCGTCGGGCGCTGTGGTTGAGCCGGCGGGATCCCGCGACTGCCAAGTGCCCACGACACCCGTAGCCCGCGGCTGGGTGGCCAGGGGCTCCTCGACCGCGAAGACGGGAGCCGGGGCTGCGTCGCTGTGGCCGTCGTCGCCGTCAAAGAGCACGCGGTCGACATGGAAGCCCTCGATGAACTGAGCTCCGGCAGCGGCAGCAGCCGGCAGCCAGCTCACGGTAGGGCCACGCTTGGCGGCGCTCGCGCAGCCCAGGTGGCAGTAGCCGTCGTCGTGTGGTCGGCCGTCGTGGGTGTTTTGCAGCAGCGGCGCTGCCGCGAACCGGAGCTTGGCGGCGCCATCGAGGACGACGCGGCCGCGATGGGACTGGCCGTCGAGACTGGGACGAGCGCGACGATGGGACTGGCCGTCTGCATCTTTGCAGTCGTCGCACATGAATGCCTCGACGCGGTCGAGGCTGGCGTCAAAGGCAGGCGAGTCGACAAAAGCCATGCCCGGCTGACCCTTGGCGGTGGACCATTCGCGACGGACCTGCGGCGTTGGCCGCAGACAGACGGACCAGTTGATGGTGCCACCGCCGCCCCAGCAGGCGCCGGCCAAAACGCTGATATCGGTGTCGGTGGAGGCGACGGCGCCGCCATTCTCGTACAGCAGACGAGCGCCGGTCTCCTGGGACATGGGCAGCTGAGCGGGCGCATAATGATAGCCCTTGTCGACGACGACGACGCGGTGCCCAGCGGCAGCTAAGACCTGGGCGCAGACGGCACCGCCACAGCCGGAACCGACAATGACGACATCGGTCTCGACGACGGCCGGTTCCTTCTCGGGAGCGAATTGCAGGAAGCGGTAGTCGGGGAATTCTGGCGAGGTATCCTGACCGGCCGGACGCCAAGGCCGCGGCACATCCCGGTAGCCGGCGGCACGACGGAAGATG
The DNA here is from genome assembly GCA_002215975.1 of Dryadomyces quercus-mongolicae. Lineage (NCBI taxonomy): Eukaryota > Fungi > Ascomycota > Sordariomycetes > Ophiostomatales > Ophiostomataceae > Dryadomyces > Dryadomyces quercus-mongolicae. The sequence goes on from NIPS01000043.1 coordinate 2,465,158, forward strand.
TCAGACGAGACGAGCCAGCTGAGCTGGGCGAGGGAGCACAGGGCACGGGAGAGCTTGCGCAGCGCCGGCGTCCAGGCGTTCTGCCAGGCGAGCAGGATGGTCTCGCGGACGCGGATGGGCTGGTGCTGGATAGGAGTGGCATAGCCGGTAAGGGCCAAGGCGCCGGGACGGCCGCTGCAAGACGTAAGAAAGGAGAAACAGAAATGAAGCAGAAAAGAATTCTTACGATAGAGCCGTGAGGACAGTGCCGAGGCTGGCCTTGGCATCGGGGGCGAGGCCGGCGACGGTACGTTTGACGGCGTCGAGAAAGGCAGGATGGCCTGACGGGCGGTCGGCCAGAAAGGCAGCGACCAGGGCAGCATCAGGAGGGTCCACCACGGCTGCACGAATCCGGGTCAGGACATCCTCGTAGTCTTTCCGGGGAAGGTGTTTGACCGAGGTGTCGTCAAAGCCGGCCGGACCAGGGATGTCGTTTTTGGTATTCTTGTTCTTGTTCTTGTCGTCGTCATCGTCCTCAGCCACAACAGGTGCTAGGACAGCATCGAGCAACGCCCACAAGGCCGTCCACTGCATATCGTTCCACCAGTCACCAGCCGGGGCCGGCCCGAGATTCGGGGAAAGCGGCCCGGCTTCGGAGACAGCGATAGAAGCCATAATGTTCGGATAGAAAATGGCAGCGATGAAAATGGCAACAGACAAGGCGTGGCATGATGCCTGGCTACGAGCAATGCAGAATTCATTTGCGGTTCAGCCAACAAAGGCTGTCCATTGACTGGCCCGTTTGACTGGTCGTTGGCTGGTTCTCCTCATTTTCCCCGCCTGTCTCCTCTTTCAGCTGCTTGGACATCAGGTCCTCGGCTCAAGACGTCCTGTCTCATCTTCAGAAAGCTGGCTGATTCCTTTAGAAAAAAAAGATGCTATGAGAACGCGAATGGAAACGCACGGGATCGGGAATGCAACCGGGAACGCAATCGGGAATGCGCACGAGAATGCACACCGATCGGCAAGGGTACGAGTAATATTGCGAGTATATTCATACACAGTACACAGTACACAGTACGGAGTGTTACCCCTTGAGTAGTGTCACGTGGCCAGCGTTATCCAACGCAATTCTTTTCTTGTCCTTCCCCCGGGTTTTAGCTGCATGGGCCAGCCTGCACGGTTTTACATGGCGGCGGCAGGAATTGGTTTTGTTGGGGACGGGCGCTGCGGGGCAATGTGTTGAGCAAGGGCAAGAGCCGTTTTTAACGGCGGCTGGGTAATGGCGGCTTGCGCTTGCCCTTTTGGCCACCAGCCGTGCTTTCCCTGTCGGGTCGTTCCCCATACGCGTACGGAGTATCTTACGGAATACGAAATCATACCTTGCAGACGGAAAGAACGACAACTTCAGTGGAGAGCCGGCCAGCAGGGTTTGTCTTCACGTTGTCCGTTTGATTGCACCGTTCCGTTCTGGCCAGAATCCTTGCTTGAGGAAAGAATACGGAGTACTCCGTAATACAGTTAGATACAGGGGACCCACTCGGCATTACGAAGACGGCGAGCAGCTGCCTCGGCCCTCCGTAATATCTCGCCATTCTGGAACCGGCAAGATGCTCCGTGGCTGCCACCTTGGTGTGCAAATATGGAAATACGACAGCTCAGGACGCAGAAAGAGAAAAAAACAACCACACACACACACGAGACGCTGTTGCCCCTCCTTGGAGTGGATTGGGCCTACAAAACCACCAGAAGGAAAACAAGGCCCAGTTCGCGGCACTGTAAGTCGCAGTTTGCCATTGGCCAATCGCCGCGGTCCCAACAAAAAAAAGTATCTATGCGCAAGCTACGGTCAGAATTTGGGCTCCGCTTCAGCCAAGCCGGTCGTCCGCTCTGCGACTTGCATGCTCGTGGCTGAAGGCGAGAGAATTGTTTGCCAGGCCGAGAATAAAAGTATGAATAAAGAATAAAATTAAATAAAAGTCTGAAACCTTGAGGCATTTCGGAGTTGGGGGTTGGGAGAGTTGGGAGACGGGATCTCGGAAAAAAGGGGTCACCTCTTGAAATGAGCTCTTTCCTCTCTACTGTAATCCGTACACAGTAATCGTCCCAGCCGCAGCCCTGGCAGCGAACGCACGCGTGCCCGCGCGGGCCGGCCGTCTTCATCGACCAACAAATACAATTGGATATGCGTGATGACACTGACCAAAGCCATTTCCGCTGCTTCCGAGGAAAGCAAATAGGCAAAGACGCAAAGGCGCGATACCACGAGCACCCCCGTTCTCTTGAGCACGAAATACGGTGCAACGTCGTTCGGCTTCATGTGATCATCGGCCTCCTTCCCTGGTCGTTTTGGGTCTTATTGATCTTCCTGCACTTGTTCCTTCTACTTCCGGTCTTCCTGACCTCCTCGACCTCCCTGGCCTCCCTGACCTCCCTGACCTTCCAGACCTTCCAGACCTTCCGGTCCATTGCTCATTGCTCTTTCCCTTGCACTGTCCTCTACTTCATACTTCGTACTCGTAATACTCGTAGGCCTTCTCATGGTTCGCTCCTTCCATGACTCTTTGCATCCGTGCTCTTTTCACGTCGCACGCGCATGACGCGCTCTTTCCCAATACAACACATATCTTCCTCTCCCACCCCCACCGTCAGGGAAGCTGCAAGGCTCCCCCCCCAGCAAAGGATGAGGGACCCGCTTGCCTTCCACACCTCCCTCGGCTTATCGAGAAGCTCCGTATTGCGTACGGAACATGTCGTAGTTCACATCCCAGGCGAACCAACAATCTTTCGCCTCAACGGAGATCCACTCCCGGAAGGGCCACCATGCCCTCACTAAACTTCTCGTCTTCCGGCGGTCGGCCGCTTAGTGCTATTGGGTGTTTCCGTTTTTAAATATTTTTTTTGTTGTCCGTCTCCGATGTTGCTGTTTTCCTAATAATGCGCTCGAGACCCCTTAACCTTCCGTTTCTTCCTGATTATTTTTCTTTTCATGCTGGTGATATTTCTGGCTCTTCCAGCCTCTTTCACTCTCGAAGACTGATTCCTCCCATCCGTCTTCTGTCTGTTTGCCCCATATCCCAAGCTCGCGTGCCGCCGTCACTCTCAACAGCTTTGCCACACCTAGTCTCAACATTTTTACGGCCCTGCCAAATTCGGAAATTTCTAAACTCTTGGCTCTTCTGTTTCGCGATCTTTCATTTTCATTTCTTCACACACGTACTCTCTCTCCTCTCTCTTCTCTCTCTCTCTCTCTCTCTCTGCTTGTCCCTCTCTCATCCCACCTTCACAATGGCGTCACCTTCCGCCTTCGCAGAGCTGCCGTCTGCTTCTCTCTTCCGCTTCCCTCCAAACTCCAACCCTGCATTCATCCCGCCTCCTCCAGTCGGCTCTGGTCCTTTTGCTCCTCCCTTCGCCATCCCCGATCACATCTACCAAGCTGCCCTCGATGCTCGTGTCCCCTTGACCATCGCCACTGTCTATGCCGTCACGGCAAAGGCCCTCAACATCTACAACCGCTCCACAAACCGTCGCCCTTGGGCCATTAGCAAGACCCGTCCCTTCTTCGCCTTTGTCGTCCTCCACAATGTCTTCCTCGCCGTCTACTCTGCCTGGACCTGGTACGGCATGCTCGGTGCATTGCGCCGCAGCTTCATCAACCCTTTCGCCAGCGGCGTCGACAGCAACACCGGCAGCTTTAACACCGGCGGCTGGGCCGCTACCGCTGATAGCATGTGCCGTCTAGGCGGTGCCCCCGGCCTCGGCAATGGCCTCACCTTCAACGAGAACCTCAACCAGTGGCAGATCTCCTCTGTCATGGACAACACGGTCGTCACCCCCGACCGCACCCAGCCCGGCCGCCTCTGGAACGAGGGCTTGCTCTTCTACGGCTGGTTCTTCTACCTCAGCAAGTTTTACGAAGTCCTCGACACTTTTATTATCTTGGCCAAGGGCAAGTTCAGCTCGACCTTGCAGACTTACCACCATGCAGGCGCCATGCTGTGCATGTGGGCCGGCATGCGCTACATCAGCGCTCCCATTTGGATCTTTGTCTTTTTCAACTCGGCAATCCACGCCATGATGGTGAGCACTCTCCAGCTTCTTGCTTCCGCATCCCATCTTTCAAGACAGGCACATTAACACACATCTAGTACACCTACTACACCATCACGGCCTTCTCTATCCGCGTCCCCACGTTCATTAAGCGCTCCCTGACCACCATGCAGATCATGCAGTTCGTCTTTGGTGCTTCCTTCGCCATGGTCCATTCTTTCGTCTCCTACTCTGTCCCCGTTGTTCTCTCGTCCGTCAGCAACAACGCCGACGCGAGCGACAAGCCGCAGACCATCCTCAACACCGTCAAGGGCCTGTTCTCCAGCGGCTCGGCCAGTGCCCCTTCTGCTAAGCAGACCTTGGAGGCTGTGAACGCCACCTACTCCGACGGTACCAACACCATCACCTACGGCCTCAAGACCGTCCCCTGCATCACCACCACCAGCGAGACCTTTGCCATCTGGCTGAACGTTCTCTACCTGGCTCCCCTGACCTACCTGTTCGTCTCTTTCTTCATCGCTTCCTACTTGCGCCGTAGCAGTGCCGAGAGCGCCCGCACCGCCCGCCTGGGCAAGACTGAGAGCAGCGCTCCTGCACCTGCCCCCACTCACCCCAACACCACCATTGCCAACACACTTGCCACGGCCTCTGCTGCCGAGGAGCGCATGATCCGCCGTTTGAGCAATGTTGGTCAGATGGCCGAGAAGGCTGGTTGGGATGCTGCCCGGGACCTCGAGAAGGAGGTCTACGGAGAGTCCGCCGAGGCCGTCGAGGAGGACGAAGAAGAAGAGACGGAACATCTCACTGTTCAGCCCAGACAGCGCAAGACACGTTCGAGCGTGAAGAGCTGAACATGATTGGACTTTCTTCATGGTTCAGGGTGCACAGTGCTCCCCAGCGCATATTTCTATATATGTTCGGCTCGTCAAGATGTGGAACCCTTGTCTTGGAGACGACCGAAAAAAACGATTCTGGGCGAGATCAGGGCTCCGAGGCATTTTGGTCTCTCAAGCCGTAAAATAAAAAAACGAATGAAGATATGGTGAGAGGTACCAAACTTGCAGGTGGCGGATCAAATACACAAGCCGGGCCAAGAAACAAGCGGGAATTCAAGGTTTGAGGATACACAGGAAAAGATGCGGCGTTGATGTTTTGTTCTTATGGGTTTGAGCAATGAAATAAACCAAATAAAGATACCTACGAGTGCTCGTCCTGATGTACATTTGAATTATCTTCCTCCTTGAGACCCAAATTATGACTTTTTTATCTTCACGCAGTCCTATTGGCCGAAATCGCATTTTTGGCCTATGAATACATAGGGATACCTATAAATTACACTAAAAATAAATGTCACTCTAGTTTCTATAGTAAAGTATAGCGTTTCAAAAGTAGCGGTACCGCAAAGTCGAAAAGCCCCATTAAAAAAGGCATAATTTGGACATGGCATACACAGCAGTTGACATGGCAGACACCCTTACACAGCAATTTTAGGCCCGTACGGGCTGGCATCTGCTTACTCATCCATATCACGTGCGAATATTTGAGCATCGCCGATTGGATCAGTTATTTCATTTCTCTAAGACCCTGAGTATTCCTATCTGCATAAAGACAAAGCATGAGCCTGTCCCCCCTTTTTTCTAGTTCCCTTCTCCCTCGGGTCAAACCATCTCGCCGTTCCTGCTCAATCGGCAAGATGTGTAGAGGCCAATCTAGACATGAAGCAGATAAGAGACAGAAAATAAAAACTAAAGCCAGCTGAGATAAGAGAGCCATAAACCTTCAAAACGCCTCCTGCGAACAAGTAGATATAAAACTGAATCAAGCACATCCGATAGCCGAGGGCCAAGTAAATCGGGTCGCACACTTTTGTTTCGCCAAACACAACTACCCGCCGGTGTCCTTTTCCACCCACTCCCTCCTGTGACCAAGTTCCGCCCACAAAACAGTTAAGTCTATCAGTACAAATAAACATTGCCGAGAGATGGCCCGTCCCTCCTCTCTCACCTTCGCGGCACCGATCGATCGTCACGAAGCGTAGAGTAGTCTGATCAGCAACGGGTCCTTGGACGTGCGGCCATCGGCGGTGCCAGAGGATGAGAACAATGAAAAAACCATATCATGGAAACCGGGTCGGTGCGGTTTAACGAGATAGTGCGAGAAATGCCGACATGAACAAATAAAGTAAGGAAATAATTGGTATCATCTGCGTGGAGGATCGCACCGGATTGCGTCCTCCAAATCCATCATCCATCCTCATGAACTGGGCCCAGCCAAACAAATAAGGAAAGCAAAGCAGGCGACACGTAGGTGGTCAACAGACCTAAGCTGCCTCCTCAGCAGGCTTGCTCTGCGCCTCGGCCTCCTCACCAGAACCAGTGCCCTGTGCCTTGACGTAGTCCTGGTACACACCAAGAGCCTCGTCAACCTTGGCCTTCAGGGCAGCCTCGTCCTCGATCAGATGGACCAGCTCCTGGTTGTCCATCTCCAGAAGCATACCCGTGATCTTGCCAGCCAGCTCCGGCTGCAGGTTCTGAATCTTGGGGAAGATCGCCTCACCCAGAATCTGCTTCTGCTGCTGCACGCTGCCGTTAGCAGCCGTCAGCTGAGCCTGAATCAGGGTGACCGGGTTCAGCTCAGGCAGAGCTGCAGAGGCCGGGGCGTTCTGGCCCTGGATGCCACGGCCGGCCTGCGGGCCAGCGAAGCTCTGTGCCTGACCCCGACCGGCACCCCGGCCGCCGCCGTTCTGACGAGTGGGGGGGAATCCGGAGAGACCAGGGCCGGCACCCTGAAGACCACCGATGCCGCCGGGGTGACCGCCGAGGGCGGGCATGGGGCCACGGCCGCCAGCGGGAGCGCCACCGCGGCCAACCGTCTGCTGGACTTGCTGCATGGCAGCAAGGTACTGCGCATTGTTGGGGCCGAAGGGAACACCGGGGGGGAACTGGCCCGGAAGACCGTACACATTAGGCGGCAGCTGCTGGGGGGGAAGACCGCCGCGGCCACCCTGCGGGCCACCGAAGCCCGGAGCAAACTGACCGGGACGGCCACCCTGGACGCCCGGAATGCCCAGGGCGCCCTGGGGGAAGGAGATTCCCCGACCGCCCTGCGGCAGGAACTGCTGCTGACCAGACGGGTAGTACATCTGGGGCTGCATATATGTCTGAGGCATGCCAGCAACGGCAGCGGCCTGCTGCATGCGCAAGGTGTTGCGAGCCTGGATGCTAGCCTCAAGCTGGCTCTTGCGCACTTCCTTCTTCTGGGCAATGGCCACATACAGCGGCTTGCCGCTCACCATCCGCTGGTTCATCTCCGTGACGGCCTTGGTGGCATCATCGGGGTTGCTGAAGCAAACAAAGCCGAAGCCCTTGCTCTTGCCAAGCTTGGGACGCGTGGAAGCCGCCTTGTCGGCAGCCTCAGCATCGCTGCCGACCTCTTCGCCCTCCGTGACCTCCTTGTTCTCCTCCTCGGGCTCCTTGGGCTCCTCCTCAGAGTCGGCCTGGGACTCACGCATAACCTTAGCTGAAGTGATAGGGCCATACGGAGCAAACAGCTCGCGAAGCTTCTCATCGTCGACCTCGTCCTCGAGGTTCTTGATGTACAGGTTGACACCGACGTACTTGCTGGCCTTTTCTTGACGAGCTGCCTCATAAGACTTGCGGAGTTCCTCCTCCCGCTCGTGTTTCTTCTGGGCACGGCCGACGTACAGTTCCTGGCCATGGAGCTCATGTCCATTGAGCTCCTCGACGGCCTTGGCAGCGCTCTCGTGGGTGGTGAAGTTAATGAAACCAAAACCACGGCTCTTGCCAGTCTCTTGGTCACGGGCAATGGTGGATGAAGTCACGGCGCCGTACTTCTCAAAGAGCGTACGGAACTCGTCGTCCGTGACGTCCGGGTTCAAGTTCTTGATGTAGATGTTGGTGTAGTTTGCCTTCATCTCCTCGAACTTGCTCTGGCGGTCCTTCTTGGGGATGTGGTGACCCACGTAGACCTTCTTCTCGTTCAGAAGCATGCCGTTGACGTGCTTGATGGCCTGCTGGGCGGCCTCATCGGTCTCGTAGTGCACGAATCCGTAGCCCTTGGAGTTACCGTGCTCGTCCTGAGCGACCTTGCAGCTGAGGATGTTGCCAAAGGCAGCAAAGGTATCGTGCAGAGCCTTGTTGTCAATGGCGCCGTCCAGGTTCTTGATGAAGATGTTGCCCTGGCCCGTCTTGCGAAGAGCGGGGTCGCGCTGCGACCACATGATACGGCAAGGGCGGTTCTTGATCAGGGTGTAGTTCAGCTCTTCGAGAGCCTTCTCGCCGTCGGCGGTGCTGTTGTAGTTCACGTAGGCATAGCCGAGAGAGCGACGGGTGACGGCGTCACGGCAGACACGGATGGACGCAACAGGGCCGATCTGGGAGAAGAGCTCGAAGAGCATCGCCTCCGTGACAGACTCATCGAGTTCGCCGACGTAGAGCGAGGCAGACGCCTGCGGGTGAGCAGCAGCCGAGCTAGGGGTGGGACCAGCGGCATCAATCTCGCTGGCCTCAGCGGGAACGTTGGTGTTGATGGCCGGAGTAGCCTTGTCGCTGCCGTTCAAGGAAGTGTTGTTGAGGTCAGAGGCAAGCTGATCGACAGCGCCAGAAATCGTGGAGGTCATTTTTGCGGTTGGTTGTAAAAGAGGGGACTGGAACGTTGTTAGAGTAAGTGGAAATGGTAGACAGAAGGAAAAGTGAAACGAAGCGGACGTAGTCAGCGAAGCATGACAGAAGGCAGGAGAAATGGGCAGATGGCATAAAACAGTGAAAGAGAGGGGGAATTAATAGTCGGTGAAAGACGACCTCAGGGCAACGAGGGGAAGGAGAAACAAGGAGTAAAACGCAGACGAGAATAGAAACAGCCAGCCAGACAGACAAAGAGCCGTATGGTCGAGAACGGCGACGGGGTCGTGCCTTTCTGATGCTTTGTGGGCAGTTGGAGGGGTTGAAGTGATCTTACCGTTTGGACAAAGAGAGTTGGGGGGGTGGTGAAGGGTTCCGGAAACAGGATCTTGGGCAGATGTTTTGTCGCTGGGGAGAAGTCGACGGAATGCTGATGTTGCTTTCTGTCGAGAAGGTGATTTTGTGAAATTTTTTCGAGTTTTTTTTTTTGTCTCCGTGGGATTGATTGGTTGGGTCGGAGATGTTTTTTAAAGTAATTTGGGTTTTTTTTGAATGGATTTTCAATTTTTTTTTTATGATTTGTGTAGGGAAGAAGGCAAGGTTGACAAGAACAGAAACCAAAAATGATATCCGGTCTGTCAAGTCGTGTTCTCCTTCGAAATTTGGGTGGGTTTAGACTGGAAACTGGGTTGAAGAAAAAAAAAGGAGGGGAGAAAGAATTTCTGCGTCGCCGTTTTAGATTATATCGATTTTTTTTTGCCAGTCTTCAATTTTTTTTTTTTCCTTTTTTTTTTTGCAGGGCTTCCGCTTAACTAGCGCCAGTGATTGCTTAGATAATGGAGGGATCGAGTAATCGAAAGAATGCACTATGGACAACGAGGGAAGGTGCGGTGTGCGTGTTTGCCTGAGAAGAAAGGACAACCTGCATTTGGCAGACCTTTGCGATGCAATATCTACAAACGTGCCTTCTAATTGCGTATGTGTATCAAGACCCCTCCAAGCTGCCCCTTCCCTTTTTCCACAAAATGTATTATTTACGAGAAAATCATGATGTAATGCTCCTTCCGTGGAGAAAAGTGGAAAATATGGCAGCACGTGCACGTCTCATTTTGAATTCCACGGAGAGAATACGGAGTACGGAGTAAGAAATACGGAGAACGGAATATGGAAAGGGCACACACCACCTAGGGCTCCTCAGATGGGAAGGAACAGTAAATTTGGCAACCGCGCGATGTCTCCTCTTCACACTGACCAGGGCCCGTGTCGAGCGCCACATGATGACTAATCAACGCCACGGGTCAAGCTTGCCTGAATAGATCGAGACTGGGTGGATCGGCTGCCCGCCATTAACTACGACGTAAGATAGCGTCCGTGGGAGCTGCCTGGCTGAAACCCACCTCGATTCATCGCCAGACAGCGGCCCGTTTGCTGCCTGCAAGACTCTGATTCCACCCTTTGTTTTTTTGCCTTGTCGTGCAACAGCACTTGTGGAAGACGCACTGCAGACACCGCAGACACCGCAGACTTCTCTAATATCGGTACGGCGTACTGCACCACCAAACTCTTGTGGCCCTGACTGCTTCGTTCCGCGCTGCGAGCCATTCGATTCGTACTGCGGGCAGACGACGCCACTGTGAAGCCATGTTCCCAACTTTCACCGGGACCTCGCGCCGCCCACGAAACGTCAATCTCAGCGGCCAGCGACACGTCAACCCCTTTGCTGTCCATGCTCTCACCCCGTCTACCGGGTCTGCCGCTTCCAAGACCGTTGCAGATGCCCAGGCCGGTCGCCAAAAGAGGCAACAAGAGCGAAATGAGCTCAAGGCTGCCCGTTCCATTCAGCGTGTCTGGCGTGGCCACCAGGTGCGCCGGCATGTGAAGAGCAGCCACAGACAGGCCCTGGCCAACCTCTACAGTGATCCGTCTGCCCTCCAGCCGGAAACGAGAGCCGTGGCAGCTTTTCCTCTGCTGCTCGCAAGCTATGATTCCCAGAAGACCAGCGACTGTCAGCTGCTTGACCACTTTGTCGCGGATCTTGTTCGCACAAAATACAGTCCTCTCACTTCCGGAAGACTCCCGCCAGAACGGCTATCGTCCTTGGCTCAGATCCTCATAGCCTCCTTGACTCGGTAAATACGGGCTTTTTGTTGCTATCTGCGCCTCCAGCACATCTTCGTCTCCTTTACTAACAGGTCTCACCTCAGCAACCCGAATGTGGACCACCGGCTAGATCTCCTGGTCCGCATCATTCACATGCGGCCTGCCGTGGTTCTCGGCAACCTAGGCTCGTATTTCAGCACGCTGGCCACTCTCTGTACCGAAACAGGGAGACCACAAAACGAAGCACTGCTGGTACAATCTGCCGTGATTGCTCCATTGGAGCCTGTGGTGGAAGTATCATGTAAGAGGCAGATACTCAGATACTCTCTTGCCAGATCTTGTCCCAGCTGACGATCTTGTCTTCTCTTTCAGCCTCGTTTGTGCGCCAGGCATATTCGGAGTTTTCCTTGTCGTTTTTGACCCACCCAATCGGTCTGCTGGAGCAGAATGTAGCCTTGTTTGCACAGCACATTGACTTTGATGCACTGTCGCGTGCCGTCGTCGAGTCGTACAGCAACTCCAAGCAGAAGCCAGACAAGAAACCAGAAGACTTGCTGTGGCTGCTTGCTCATGTCATTGACCTGCAAAGAAACCAGACTGGAGAGATACCAAGCTCCCCTCTTTATCTGAGAGCCGTCTACACACAGCTTTCCGCGCTGGCTAACACGATCCGCGTACAATTGCTTTCACAGGGGACGTCAGACACCGAGTCTCCGTCGCCACCTGATTATCTGGCAGCCAAGATTGGCTCTCTCGCGGACAAGGACGAGATATCATGGCTGCTAGACAAATTCACCTCGTAAGTGCTTTGCTGGACTTTCCTATCACCCTGCGTATTGACTGTTTTACAGAAGTCAAGTCGATGCTACGAGACAGGATTATGCGAGTCTTTTGGCCGGGTATTCCATCACTCTCATCCGGTGCTTCCCAGACAAGGCAGACGACATCCGCATGCGCCTATTCCTAGCAGATTTTCCGACACGATCGGGAGCACAGCCGGCAGTGCAGTTTTTCTGGGCTGCATCGAGTACGACCAAGCTTTTTGACTCCATTCTTTCCTCTCCAAAAGGCGCATTGGACTTTTTGCTCCGGAGAAAATACTTTCCTGCGTCGTCTTCGGCGTCGGTGGACGACTCCCCCTGGGATCGAGAATGGCGAACAGTCCTGTTGTTCCTAGAGCTGTACACATTTGTCATGCGTCTCACAGACGACGAGGACTTCTTCTCTGGCTTTAACAATTCGGTAGCAACCAGGAATGTTGGCGTCAATTCTTCTTCCTCTCACGTCCGGGCCTCTTCTCTTCCTCTCCATGCGCTCGAGCGGTTGTCGCTCTTTCTGAAGAACTTGGCATTTACGCTGAACTACAATGCGGCCGAACTTCTTCAAGGCAGTGGAAGTGGCAGCATCGCGCAAATCGGGACAGGGAAGCGACAACGCGAACATCACGAACAGCATGAACAACATGAGCAAGCCGGAACGTATCACGTCATTTCTGGCGTAGATTTTGGAGCATTCAAATCCCTTGTCACTACATCCATTCAAATGCTCTACGAACGAGATTCGCGGCGACAGTTCTTGCCGACGGGACACTGGTTAATGACAACAAACTTTGACATGGATGGTTTTCTGTCAGCAGTTGTCTTGGAGGAGCAGCGCCAACACGATATGGATGAACGGGGCAGTGACAGCGAAAGCGATGACGAGATGGACCTAGACGGCGGTATGGAGGAGGGAACTGGAGAACAAAGCCTCTTTGCCTCGTCACGAACACAGTCCCGGACAGCACGGTATGCTTATCTGGAAAAGCTGAGACAGCAGCGCAAGAAGGCACACCGAGAACGGATGCTGGCCACAATCGGGCCAAAACTGGAAATCCTACGCAACATGCCATATGCACTGCCGTTTGAACTCCGGGTTAAAATTTTCCGGCAGTTTGTGGATTTGGACAAGCAGCGAAGACGCAAAGGACATGTCGACCCCGACCAGTGGCGGCTGTACATGGCGAACCAGCAAATGACGGCAATGAGCCGGGATAGCAACAGCGATGATGTCCTGGGTAAACACCATGCGCGGATTCGGCGGAACCTGTTGTTTGAGACGGCATATAAGCAATTTTTCCCACTTGGAGAGGGTCTGAAAGAGCCGATCCAGATCACCTTCCTAGACGAATACGGGTCAGAAGAGGCTGGAATTGATGGCGGTGGTGTCACCAAGGAGTTTTTGATGAGCATCACCAAAGAGATGTTCACGACAGAAGTTGGGCATCTGAGGCAATTTGTGGCGAACAAGGAGAACGCATTGTATCCGAACCCCCTGGCACTCGACCAGGCCAAGTCGTGGTGTCGGGAATTCCACATTGAAGGCCAGAAGCAGCAGGACCACATTGCATCTATCCTCAGCCAGTATGAGTTTACGGGGCGCATTGTTGGGAAGTGCATGTACGAGGGGATTCTTCTGGATGCCGTATTTGCAGGCTTTTTCTTGCTGAAGTGGTCGTTATCGACCAGCGACAGCGCATACCGGGCCAGCATCAACGATCTGCGCGAGATGGACGAAGACTTGTATCAGGGCATGCTGCGGTTGAAGAACTTCCGGGGCGATGTATCCGCCATGGACCTGAACTTTACGCTGGAAGACCAGGTTAGCCTGGACGGCATGCCGCTGCGAACGGAGACGCGGAAGCTGATTCCCAATGGCGACAACATTATGGTGACAAACGAGAACCGACCGCTGTATATTTCGTATGCGGCGCGGCACCGCTTGGTGGCGCAGCCATACCAAGTGACCAAGGCGTTTCTGCGCGGTCTGGGGATGATCATCGACCCAGCATGGCTGCGAATGTTCAACCAGAACGAGCTGCAGCGACTGGTGGGCGGTGACTCGTCTGAGATTGATGTGGCCGACCTGCGGCAGAATACAGTCTACGCAGGCGTATACGAGATTGGGTTGGATGGGCGGGAACACCCGTCGGTGCAGCTCTTCTGGAAGGTGCTCGAGTCGCTGCCAGACGAGGATCGACGTCTGGTGCTCAAGTTTGTGACGTCGACGCCGCGGGCGCCCCTGCTCGGATTCTCGCAGCTTAAGCCGTGTTTTAGTATCCGTGACGGCGGATCAGACGAGACACGGCTGCCGAGTGCAAGCACGTGCATCAACCTGCTAAAGCTGCCGCGGTACTCGAATCTGGAGACGATGCGCAGCAAACTGTTGTATGCGGTACGGTCGAATTCGCGGTTCGATCTGAGCTGAGAAGGGAAAGGGAAAAGGGAAAAGGGAGAGACAATAGGCCATGAAGAATGAGTGTCATGTAATCATAAGGGAGGATAGTTATGACAACGATTTGTTTCAGCCAGGTACTTCGTACTACGGAGTACGGAGTACTTACGGAGTAGTTCTGCAGAAACTTGTGCTTCCCATGGGTCATTGCTGACTAATACCCGACCAGTGGATGTGGATGTCGGGTCGGATCAGTCGATAACGTTAATTGACCCCTGTTGTGACCTCTTCTTTAGCCATTTCATACGATTTCAAACGATTTCATACGTCCAGCCACACGCCGTTATGTCGATCGTGCTGCCAAGCCCGGCCTTTCACCCAGAAACATCCAGGGGGTCTTGGCAAAAGGGTCTATGGGTCTCAAGTCCGCGTTGGATATTAATAGTATAATTTTGGACGCGGCAGGAAATAGCTGGGAGGAAGTAAGATACTCCGTTGAACGCTATTTGAACGATCTGTCTTGCTCTGTCTCCTGTTGTCGGCCGTTTCTTCCTGGATTCCTGGATTCCAAACTGCTTGAACGGCACCCCTTTTGCTCGACGACTACGAGTACAATTTTCCCTGTGGCAGGGGCCATGGCTCCGCTCCCTTTTATCAGTCGACGTCGTAGCCGACTGGTCGTCGTCGTCGTCGTCGTCTTTGTTTCGTGCGTGCTGCTACTCTCGGGCCCGCAACACATCGGCCAGATCCTGCGCTTTGCCTTATTTCCACCGGCATACAAGCTGCTGCCACTTCGTCCTGGCCGTCCGGACAACTTCGATGTCATCCGCTACATCAACCCACTGATCGGGACAGTCAATGGCGGCCACGTCTTTCCAGGGGCCACGCTGCCCTACGGTACGATATGTCTCGTTTACTGACCTTTGGCAGATGTTAACAACGTGTGCGCAGGCATGGCCAAAGCCGTGGCCGATACAAATAGCAAGGCCGAGAACGCAGCCGGCTTCGTCTCGGACCAGAGCCTCATCACCGGCTTCTCCCACATGCACGACTCCGGCACCGGCGGCAACCCGTCGATGGGCAACTTCCCGCTCTTTGTGCACCCCGGCTGTCCGGGCGACGACTTTGCGCAGTGCGTCTTCAAAGCGTCGGCACGTCCGGTCGCCCGCAAGAACGATTCCGCGCGTGCCAGTCCAGGCTACTTTGCCATCAATCTCGAGAACGGCGTCCAGGCCGAGATGACGGCCACACAGCACGCCACCCTGTACCGGTTCACCTTTGCCCCAGACAAGCAGGCCGTACACTTTAGCCCGGTGGTCCTCGCCGACCTCGTCGATCTCCCCAACACGCATGGCAACAGCGGTATGCAGGTAGACCCCGACTCGGGTCGCATGGTCGGTCACGGCGTGTACCGGCCGTCGTTTGGCCGGGGAACCTACTCGGCTTATTTCTGTGCCGACTTCACGGGAGCCGAAATCCGCAAGACAGGCTCCTTCACGGCGTCCAAGGGCCCCGTCATGGAACCCAAAAACTACGACAGCGCGCGGGACGGACACACGGCGTCGGCCGGGACGTGGGTGCAATTTGCGCCGCCCCCCGGCCCAGACCCGGCTATTCTGGCCCGTGTCGGCGTGTCGTTCCTGTCGATGGACCAGGCCTGCGCCAATGCCGAGGCCGAGATCCCGGACTGGGACATGGACGGCACCGTGCTGGCAGCCCAGAATGCGTGGCGCGATAAGTTGTCGCCGGTGGCCGTCGATGCCACGGGCGTGTCGGTGGAGATGCAGACAACATTCTGGTCGGGACTGTACCGGGCGCTGCTGTCGCCGCAGAACTACACGGGCGAGAACCAAAAGTGGCAGTCGGAAGAGCCGTACTACGATTCTTTCTACTGTATCTGGGATTCGTTCCGCGTGCAGCATCCGCTGCTGACCATTATTGACCCGGCCGCCCAGACGGAAATGGTGCGGGCGCTCGTGGACATTTACCGGTACGAGGGCAAGCTGCCCGACTGCCGTATGAGTTTCTGCAAGGGCTTCACACAGGGTGGGTCGAACGCGGACGTCGTGATTGCCGACGCATTCGTCAAGGGTCTCGTGGACGGCATCGACTGGGCGACGGCATACGAGGCAGTGGTATCGGATGCCGAGGTCGAGCCCAAGGACTGGGGTCTCGAGGGCCGTGGCAACCTTGTGAGTTACCACCGTCTGGGCTACATTCCCTGGGATGACCAGGACGCCAACGGGACGGGCCCCAAGAGCCGGCGCATCTCGCGCCAGGTCGAGTATGCATACGACGACTTTTCCATTGCGCAGCTGTCGGCTGGCTTGGAGGATCTGCTGGGCGCCGAGCAGTCTGCCGCCGACACGGCCAAGTACCGGGCGCGTGGCACTAACTGGCGGCTGCTCTGGAACAGCGGACAGCGAGACGTGCAGCGGGCCGGGCGACAGGACGAGGGCCCCGAGACGCTGCAGAGCGAGTTTGTCGGCTTTCTGCAGCCGCGCATGCTCGACGGCAGCTGGCGGTACCACAGCCCGCGGCGCTGCAGCCCCGGCTTCGACATGCACCGCTGCTACTACGACACGGTCTTTGACACATACGAGGGCAGTCCGTGGCTGTACTCGTTTTATGCGCCGCACGATATGCGCACGCTGGTGAAGCTGATGGGCGGCCGTGACGGCTTTGTGCGCCGGCTGCACTACTTCCACGCCTCGGGCATCGCCTACATGGGCAACGAGCCGACGTTTCTGCCCGTCTTCCAGTTCCACTATGCCGGACGGCCGGGGCTCAGCGCGTACTGGGCACACCGCTACATCCCGTCGCTCTTCAACGCCAGCCTCAACGGCATCCCCGGCAATGACGACTGCGCCATGGGAGCCTTTTCGGCGTTTGCCATGATGGGGTTCTTTCCCGTGGCCGGACAGGCCGTGTATCTGTTGGTGGCGCCCTTTTTTCGCGAGGTGCGGCTGCGGGCGCGCAACGGCCACGACGCCGTGCTGCGGGTGCGCAACTTTGACCCAACATACACGGCCAAGTATATCCAGAACGCGACGCTCAACGGCGAGCCGTACACGCGTAGCTGGATCAACCACGACATTTTCCTATATGGAGGCGTGCTGGAGCTGGAGGTCGGTCCAAGGGAGAGTCAGACATGGGGCGTGGCCGATGAAGACCTGCCGCCGAGCTATTATGAGTGAGCACAGACTGTAGTGATGGATGTATTCAAAAAATGACAAATCTATGATTCCCCCTCGTCTTCCTCGTCTTCTTCGTCTTCCTCATCGTCGTCGTCGTCGTCGTCTCCTGGGTCTGGCCGCACAATGCGGTTGAGGTGGGTCACCAGACCCGAGAGAGCCTTGAAAAGATCAATAATCTTGTCCTGGCCGTTGCGGTCTGTGAATACGGAGTCGGATGTGTGCTCCATGGCAGTGTAGTTGCGCAGCTTGAGCAGCTCAATATCGCGGTGGTCGGCCACGAAGCCCTGTGGGAGTGAGTACGCGAAGAGAGAGCTGTATTTGATTAGTCAGCATACCTTGGGTTTGGTGCGCAGAGCCCCTTCGGTGTTGAGCTTGGTAAAGGCCCGGATGGCCGCGGTCTCGTCGCCCTGTTTGGCCGGCTTTAGAAACGTCCGGCGGAAGCAGTCGCCGTCTGTGACTGTTCCATTGGGCGCCGTGCCCGCCAGCAGCTGTCGCCAGCGCCGCGGCCGCTCGTCGATGCTGGCCCGCAGCAGCTGCAGGGCGGCCGCGTCCGGATGGTAGAGCCCGCCGCCGACCATGCAGTGGCCGGCCGGCTCGCAGTGCACGTAATAACAAGCGTAGGGGCCCTTGCGGCCGGTGCGTGACCAGGCGGCCGAGAAGTGCGGCTTGTAGGGCGTGCTGTCGTGGGAGAAGCGGATGTCGCGGTAGATGCGGAAGATGACGTCGCGGGCCGGCAGCTCGGGGATCGTTTCGTCGACCTCGGCAATGATGCGGGCCGTCAGCGTCTCGACAAACGAGTTCCAGTCGACGAGTGCGCGACGGTACTCTGCATCGTTTTCTGGGAGGTCAGCAGGCTGGGCGAGACAGCAGGGCGTCGATCCCACCTTTGAGCCATGTCCGTCGATTGTTGGCTTTGAGGTCGCGCAGAAACAGCATCGTGTTGGGATGGATGCGCTCGTCGACATACTCGACGCCGTCGAGGCCGCGCAATTGTTTGTGCGGTATGAATGTGACTTTGGGCGGCTTGTCGTCGTCACTGTCGTCATCGCCGTCGTCGTCGGCTTCCTCCTTGTCCTTGACCTTTTCATTTTCCTCCTCTTTTTCGCTGTCATGTGCCTCTTCATCATCCCCTCCATCTTCATAATCGTCCTCATCATCCTCTACTGCTCGTCGCCCGCGCTTCGCTTTCCGGCCAACATCTTCGCTTTCGTCATCGGAATTGTCTTCAAAGTAGCTGCTCTTCTTGCCGATGCTGGCTCGCGCAGATCGCCGCCGGCCTGCTGGCTCAGGGGCACGCGAAGCAACCTTTCTCTTTCTCGGAGGCATCTCGAATTGTATGCGTACAGAAGAAGAATGGCTCTTGGCCCAGGCCTGTGGGTAAGATATCCTGCCAAAGAGCCTACGCGCCGGCTCCACTAACCTGTTTCGGCAGCAGGTGTGCGCGCTCTCACGTGACCACTTAAACCGGCTTATCGCCCGCTTCTGCCCGTCTATGGAACCACGGCTCAGCTGAGTGGATGCATGGTTAACTGCCTTGTGGTTGCTTTTTTCTTTTCTCTTCCTTCTCATCTTCCTCGTCGCCCTCCTCATCAAAATGACAGCAGACACTTTAGCACAGCAGCTCGAGCGGGACGGCTTCGTCATTGTACGGCAGCTCGTCCAAGGCAACGATCTCGAGGAACTTCGGGCAGCAGCCGCCCGGACGACCGCCAAGGCGCGGGCAGGCGACTGGCCGTACGTGCGGACTGTGGGCAAGCAGTTCCCGCCGTGGCAGCAGTGGAACCGAGAGGCCGCCGCAGCAGCCAAGGCAGCGGCCGAGAAGGGCGAAACGGCAGCGGGCGGTGGCATCTGGGGCGTGCAGCATCTCATGCGGCCCGATCTGGGACCGGATGCGGCCGTGTTCACGCGCAGCTACTTTGCGGCAGGTGGCGTGCTGGACATTGCCAAGCGCCTGCTGGGACCCAACTGCCGCGACGACGACCTCGTCATGGAGCTCTACAACATGCTCGTACGCCCTGACTACTGCGACTATGCGCTGCGCTGGCACCGCGACGATATCCCGCCCGAGGCCAGCGCGGCTGACGAGCTCGCCCGTCTCGTCAGCCAGCCTGCCTGGCATGCGCAGTGGAACCTTGCACTCTGGGACGACGCCAGCCTCGTCGTCGTTCCGGGCTCACACCGGCGCGCCCGCACGGCCGGCGAACGGGCGGCAGACCCGTTTGCTGATACGCTGCCGGACGAGCCGGACGACAAGACCGTGCCGCAGCTGGTGGCCCGTCTTGGTCCTGGGGATGCCGTGTTCTACAACAACAACATTTTGCACCGGGGCGTGTACCGGACGGCCGTGGAGCGAGCAACACTGCACGGGTCCGTGGGCCATATTGCCGGCAGCCGACAGCGTGCACGCAATGTGCTGCAACACGGACTGGGAGAGTGGGTGGACCAGTGCGATCTGAGCGGACTGAATGCGGAGGAGCGGCGGCGTGCGGAGGGCATGCGGGACCGGCTGGTGCATCTGGGCCGGGACAGTGGAGATGTGGGCTATTCGCAGGGGGGCGGGCTGGAGTAGATGGCCATGGAGGGTTATGAAGTACAAGTACGGAGTATGAAGTGAGGGTATAGGATGATATATGACATATGGTTATGTGCGATTACATAAGCAACAACGAGAGACTCCGGCGACACATTGGAACATTGAACTCACTCTGTTACAGAATGGGGCATCGAAGCCGGCAATTCAATCCTGCCGTTCATGCCGAGGCCCAATTTGTGATCGTCGTATCCGGTAATATGGCCAATCTCGTCATTGGCACGCTGGATCTCTGGGCTTGGACAGCAGAATTTCCCGTCCCGACGCGACAGCCAAGTTCTTCCATTCTTTGGTAGAAAACGCCTTTCGTGGGGCAGTGGCAGATTTCATTCCAGACATGCCGCATCTCAATACGAGGTGTTCAGATCCTGTACGAGAGTTGGGTTGCGTACTCATATAGAAGAGTACAAGTACTGTGTACTCACTGCAAACTAGCACGAACGTTGCAACGCGGGTCAGAAGGTTGCATGGGAGCAAATGCGATTCTGTAGGGAAATGCGACAATGGGAGAATGCGAAAAATAAAAGCGCCGACGCCCGGCAGAGAAGCCCCGACGATGGCTGGGGCTGGCACGGTGCAGGACACTGTATCTCCGCACCTGCAAGGCCTGGCACCCAAGACGCCTTTTTTCCCCATTCCCCCATCCCGCTCCCCACTCAAACCCCTCGCCTCCACAAATGGCACGCTAGCGCCAGCATATGGTTGAGGGAAAGTTGGGGAGGTCTCCAATAGGGATGCAAGCATGTTCCAATGCGTTGTCTGTTGTGTTGTCCGGAATCGAGGGAGGGACAGTATCTGAGATGGAAGCCAGGCGAGCAAGAGGAAGCCGTAAGATGCGGTAGCACAGCGCGCGATGCCGTTCGCACGTTGGAGCCCTTGTGAGCTCCGAGGTCCTTCTGCGAAATAATACGCCGTTTCGCGATTTCCCCATTGGATCGTCTTCGGCTACTGGGAGAAAGCAACGCACCTTCCTCCATCTGTCATAGACTGTGAGACACCTCCGCACGGAAGTGACTAGTGGATAGTTCCTTCTGTAACGAGTATTCGTACGAGTACTTGCGAGTGAGTAATGCCCTGAAAGTACAAAGTACAGTACGACGTACGACGTATACGACACGGAATACGGAGTACGGCGTATAGGTTATTAGGCCCCCACCCAACGTCTCAGCGTTGCCATACGTTCCAGATCGGACTCTTCCCCGCCTCTCCGCCTCTCCGCCTTTCCTCACCCACCGTCTCCCCAGGTCCATCATACCCCAGCTCTTCAGTGCCCAACCCGCCTAGCCCACCTAGCCCGCCATCCCCGCAGGCAGTTTGCCTTCTCCCCCCTGAAAAATCCCGTCCTTCTGTTCTTTTTTTTCCCTCTCTTTTCCACTCTGCATCGAGATATCAACCTTTCACAAGACGTGCTCCTCAAATCAGGTGGCTTCCTAGTCTCTCGGGCTACACTCAGCCACGCAACCAGTGTGAATTAGCCACGAAAGAAAAAACGGGAAAACGGGAGAACTGGAAACTGGAAACTGGAAACTGGAAACTGGAAATCGGAAATCGGAAATCGGAAAACAAACAATCGATCACGAGACGACGACTGCCCACAATCCGTCTCCATCTCAGAACTCATCCGATCCTGTTGCCTATACATTCTCGACCATCTCAGCCATCTCAATCATCTCAACCATTTCAACCAACACCTTTTTCCTCTTCTCCACACCCATCGAGTCTTGCTTGGCCGGCTCTTTTTGTACAGTCACGTCGTCATACTTCTCCTCTCCCCGGATTTCCTTATTTCCCTGTTTCCCTTCCTGGTCTGGTCTGCAAGCGGCCCGTCAACACCCCCGCTCGCTCTCCCTTTCTTCGCGGAGAACGTTGCCGTCTCCATGGCAGTATTGCCCCGGTAGAACTTTGACTTGTGGTCAGCAGGGATCCCTGCCACCCCCTCCTTCTCCTCTTTCTCCCTTGCTTGTGTTTTGGTTACGTCTGGTTCGTCTTGGTTATCATATACCGTCTTCTATCGATCGACGATCATTTGCCATTATATCCTTGCATTCCGCTTCTCCTCTTTTCCCTCTCTTCCCTTTCTTTTCTCCTCTTTCTCCCCTCTTTTCTCCTCTCTGATCTTCATCCTTCCTTTCACCCCACTCCTTTCAACCTGTGCGACTTGGCCAAACTAGCCACTTGTCTCGGTACCATCTGTCTTATCCAAACAACTCCCTCTCCGCCATCTACCCCTCCCTTCCAAATGTTGGCAACGCAGTCTATCGAGGGTATTCCGGCCTTGGGAATGGAGCACAGCAGAGAAGGACGCCCGCTCAAACCAAAAGCACTGCCGTGCAAATATTGCAGCAAGCGGTTTAGGTGAGCACCACTGTGGCTGATATGGAGTATTTCGTGGGAGTCTAGTTTCTCACACCGTGTTCTCCTTCCAGGCGTGTAGAGCATGTCCAAAGACATGAGCGAACCCACACCAAAGAGAAGCCTTTTGCCTGCAATTGGGCTAGATGTGGAAAAACTTTTGGGAGACGGTACGTATATTGCATACCCTGTCTTGTTTCTCGTTGTCCTCTGTGTGCTTCCCATAGTGTCCCTCATTCCCGTTTGCTGTCCCAACAGGAGGCTCTTACGATGTTTGGCCTGTTCACAGGTTCACGGGTTCACAGGGCACTTCTCGTCATCTTCTATTCTTTTCTCTACAGCACATACTTCATGCAAACCCCAAAACCTATACTTACATGGATATCAGGGATCTTCTGGTCCGCCATGAAAAGCTTGTCCATCTCAATGACAGCACTCGGGATGGAAACAGAGGTCGTAAAGCATCGTCCATCAGCGGCCCGTCTGGATCAGATAGCAGCGGTATAGCAAATGTTGGCTTGCAGCAGCATCACCAGCAATCTGGATTCAGTTCCTCGAGACCTCTGCTATCTCCACCAGAACATACATCCAGCCTGCCGGCACAGCCTTCGTCCACGGACCCCCGGCTCTCGTCGAACCTGGACCTACTGTCCGATGCAGCCACTCATCTCGCCTCTGCTGCTGAGATCAGTACTATACCGTCGATGATACCCGTTCTCGCCCACTCGGCAGCAGCATCCATCGCACCCCAAAAAGCCTACAGTGATGCTACGTCTCCTCCATATAGTGATCGCAGGCGGACGGGTGCCGGTCCAGCTGAGGTACTTCCTCCTGCCTATCCTGGTCAGCCGCCAACAGCATCATTTGATGACTACCACCTGTTCCTGGACGAGTTCGGGTCGTCGTCGTCACACTTTTTACCCCCGTCTCTAGAGTCTGATCAGCCATTTGGTCTGTGGCCACGGCCTACAACAGATCTTCTCGGACGCGGCGGTGCCGGAAATTTGTCCAAGATGGCGCCTTCGTTTCCATCCACGCGGTTTTCGTCTGTGCAGCCGGACATGCGCGATGTCGCATCCGACACAGGTGGTCTGAGACTGCAAGACGAGCTATCCATGCGGGCGCCTGCCTGGCGCATAGCTGCAGCCGACCATACCGTCATAAAGAACCGGTTAGAAGAGTTCACGTCTGTCTTGCCTCCAGATTTCGTGTTTCCATCGAGACATACCTTGACGCGGTTTCTCGAAGGCTATATTGGCGGATTCCACGAACATATTCCCTTTTTGCACCTCCCAACAATGTGTCCAGCCGACCTGTCGCCGGAACTGATCCTGGCCATTCTCGCTGTGGGTGCACAATATCGCTTCGAAAGCCACCGTGGCAACGCACTGTGGTATGCCGCAAAGGCTGTTGCATTTGAGCAGATGCGCCGTAGACACAGCCACGAGGTTCACAGCCTGCTCCCGACAGCAGCTGCCTACAGTCCACACTCGACACGGCCTTCGCCAAATTCAGGGTATCGACACTCCTTTAACTCCATGCAGCAGGATCGGCCAATGACGCAAGAAACGCACCGAGAGCCATAGTATGCAATTTAATCGGCTTGAAATTCTAATGATCTGTTGCTAATATTCTACGCAGTTCCTCCAATACACCCCAATCCCGACTCGAGACTATCCAAGCACTGTTGTTGTTATTTACCGTGGGCATCTGGGGCCCCAAGGCTATTCTCCACGAGGCGCTCTCTCTACAGAGCACGCTGGCACTACTAATGCGAGATGAAGGCCTCGTAGCAGAGACCTCGATGCAAAATGCGGACTGGGAAACGTGGATACGGGTGGAGGGCGCCACGCGCACAAAACTGATTGCGTTCTGTTTCTTTAACCTGTGCAGCATTGTGTACAACACAACGCCGATGCTGCTGACGTCTGAGATCAATCTGTTTCTGCCACAGTCGGCCCGGCTGTGGAGGGCAGAGACAGCATGGCAATGGCAAGAGACCCGGCAGGCGTATCCATGCGTGGAATTGACGCTGCAAGATGCGTTCTCACGAATTTTGAACCGTGATGCGCAGGCACCACTGCCTCATGTGTCGTCACTGGGCAACTATGTGCTGATCCACGCCTTTATCCAGCACATATTCCTGCTGAAGCAGACGTCCTTTGTCATTTCATCTCCGTTTGGTGTGCGTCGCGGGCTCAAGTCGGAGGACATTGAGGAGGTTGTGCATGGCCTACGTCTGTGGCAGATGGGGTTTCAACAGAACCGCCAGCTTCGTGAAGCCGAGTCGATGCAGCAGCAACAACAGCAACAACACCAGCAGTTGGTCATGGGTGGTGGTGGAAGTGGTGGCGGTTTTGGACTGGGCTCTGGATTTGATAGCCCGTCCGGTGGGTCGGTGGCTTTCAATGCGACGGCGCTGTTGCGGCTGGCTTACATCCGGCTGTATACGGATCTCAACTCGAGCCAGCGGCTGGAGACGCGGGATCCGGTCCTGATTGCCAACGCCTTTTACGAGGTGCCGCTGCTGGCCCGCAGCCAGCGCACGACGCGAGCGGTGATGCAAGCCATCCATGCATTGTCGATGCTGGTCAAGGTGGGCGTGAACTATGTGGCGCGAACCAAATCGCTTGAATGGAGCATGCAGCATTCCCGTGAGTATTTCTTTGATTCTTTTTAATTCTTTTTGTTTCTTTGATTTTATTCTAATCCATTCTAGTGTGCAACATGGAATGTGCTATTCTGTTGTCGAAGTGGCTCGTCACATTATCGTGTATCGGACCGGCCGACCCGCCGTTCTCGGTTGAAGAGAGTGCTCTCCTGGACAATGTACGACGGCTGCTGGACGAGACGGAGTTTGCTGTGCCCATTGATCCATCTCTGGCGGGTGCGGGTACGTCTTCGATGTCTAGTCGGCACGGATCGAACGCGTCCGGGAGCTCGACGGGTGACGCAGCCCCATTGCGACAGCTGGCAGTAGCAGTCATCCGGCTCTGGGCATTGACATTCAAGGGTGCACATATTTTCGAGACGATTAGTCTGATGGGAATGGGTCTGGAGAATTATGCGGACATGCTGGAGAAGCCGCGCGAACATATTCCGACAACGGCTGGTCTTGCTTAGGGAAAGGCAGGTCTGGTTCGGAGGTGTTGTGCGAAAAGGTGGACTAGGAGTACTTCTGAGGGTCCAGGACTGGCGTTTACGGGAGCTATAATACTCCTTCACACCCGAATTGTATATCTTCTTGTATTGTGTTTTTATTTTTTTATTTTTTATTTTTTTGTTTTCTTATTTGGGTTTAAAAGTTGGAATAAAGGAAATGGTAATGAACCAAATTAATTAATGTGTATTTCCCCGAGCAATAGCCCAAAAGGTCTGGCTCAGCCGGGAGCTTCTAGACGTGCCATGTGTGTCTCCCTCTCTGGGTGAATACGGTGGTAGAGAGGGAGTGGATGAGTGATGGGTGTGGCCGGGGTGAAAACGAGGGCCGTCCATAATGGTGGCAGCGGCAGCGATATCGACGTGGTCACGTGATCTGGAATTCGGATTACAACCGGGTCCCAGGGCAGGTGCCTTGAATACCTGAATAGGGAGCGATGGTGGCAGAGGGGGAGGATGGAGTTGTGGCAGAGGAAGTGGTGAGGGTGGTGGTGGTGGTGGCGGCGGTGGCCGGGGCGGTGGCAGCGGCAGCGGCAGCTCGACGAGAGACGGTCCGTTGGGATGTTGACGAACAAGTTTGTAGAGTTGCAGCGCCGTGAGGGTGAGAGTAGCGAGGAATGTGAGCCTAGGCGGTGAGAAGGAGGAAAGGAAGGAAGAGAAAAGAAGAGAGAAATCAGACATACATGATGGCAAAAGCAGCCCAGTAAAACGACTGTTGGAGAATACAGAGTTGTTTGGCCGCATTGGCCGTTTGCGCGTCTGACGGTTAGATCAGAAAGGGTAGAGAGAGAAGAGAGAGAAGAGAGACCTACTGGGAATGCCCAAGACGACGCTGGCACAGCCGGTTGTGCCGCGCGTGCAGGCTGCCAGCAGCGTGACGACGGCGAGGTCGGCCGCACTCATCAGCACGTCGCCGGCCACTGAGACGGCCAGAAACAGCACACAGCGGCGGCCAGTCGTTGCAGGGCCGGGCCCGTCTAGCCCGAGACTGGCCAACGCGAGCACGCAGACAGCCGCGTAGACGAGCAGGGCGCCAGCGGCGGCCTCGAGGTAGACGAGGATGGCGCAGACCTGCAGGCCGGACCAGACGAGCAGGAGGCCACCAAGAGCAGCAGCGGCCAGGGCAGCGAGCAGCTGCAGTAGGCGGGCGAGGAGCAGCCACAGAGCGAAGCAGCCAGTCATGATGGAGAGAGACGGGAATGAGATATAAGTGAGAAGTGTAAGAGAAAGATGACAATATGAGATGGCGAGATATGGAAAAAGACAAGGACAGCCTCTAAAGAGTCCAGTAAAATATCGTTCAACATCACTAAACATCCTCCACACCAGCTGGGTCTCTTAAAAGGGCCTCCGATTCGGCATCTTTGGCATCGTTCAGGCACATGACGGTCCATTGTTTTTCTCTCCTCCCCCTCTTCGCGATACACAGCAGCTCCCCATGACACCGTGTGGCCCGTGGTCCCATCATTTCTTCCTCCTTCTCAGACGGTCTGGTGCCCGCTGCTCTGTGCTGCGGTTTCATTTCTCCTCTTCTCTTGTGCGCGGGTCAGCATGCTTGCCTGTTTGCCTGTTTGCCTGTTTGCCTGTTTGCCTGTTTGCCTGCTGCCTGTGCTGCCAGCCAACGGCCACACAGGTGCGCCGTAAGACACCGTGAGGCGGCGGCGGGCACGGCATGAGTCAAAAGCGCAGAGAGAGAGCGTAGAATACACAGAGAAAGAGCCGCGGTCTGCAGAGAAACGAAAGAGAAGGAGGATGAGTGGTCCAATGAAAATGGACCAATCAGAATTCAATATCCAGAACCAACATCAGGTCCGTACGCACCCTGGCTCGCCAAGTGAACAGAACACGCACAGCCGTCTCCCGAGCCGGCTACTGTCTGCCGTTTTCACGTGCGCATCCCGTGGTCGGATGCGGCTACGCTGCCACGCCGCCATGCTGTCATGCGGCCGTAGACCTCGCCTTAGTCACGTGACCTATATCGGAATTTTCACGCACCCACGACGTCGAGACACGGCAAGACATCTCTTTTTGCTTTTTGAGATTTTGTCAGGTCTCGGAATGCTGCACACAGTGTCTCCACTTATGTCTCACCTGTGATTGGTGCAAACGGAGAATCCGCACATAAATACCAGCCTCCCCTAGCCACAGATATGTAGACAATTCTGTACCGATACATACCATGAATCTAGCCCCTTTTGGTCTACCTTACTCCCTACAGTGCACCGCACTGATCAATGCATACCTTCTGACAGGTTATGAGCCCGGATTGGGATATCGTTAGTACCAAGGGGACTTTATTCAACGTCATTGACGTCACGGTCCTTCAGGAGAGCATCGACACGCCTGA